>OMNZ01016156.1:4490-18682 GCA_900303255.1 Lesueurigobius sanzi
TATTTAAAGGACTGGTAGGGCTGCTCCCTCCGTACTTGAGTGTGTATCTTCAGCGCAGGTCTGATGGACCTTATGCTCTTCGCTCACAGGACGTCTACACACTGACTGTCCCCAGTGTCAGGACAGAGAGAGGAAAAATGGCTTTTCAGTACCGTGCTCCTGTAGATTGGAATTCTCTACAGACCACAATTAAACTACCTGATCTCATACCTTTGGCTCAGTTTAACACCATCCTGAAAGACCTGGAGATGGAAGCATCAGCCTGTTGTTGTTTTTAACTGTATTTAAATGTAGTTTTATTGTTTTATTTTTGTAACGGTCTTTGGTTGTGTTGTGTTGCAATTGCCTCTTGGCCAGGACTCCCTTGAAAAAGAGATCTGCGGATCTCAATGGGACTTTCCTGGTTAAATAATGGTTAAATAAAAATAAATAAAAATGTCATTGTGGAAACGCAAATACACTACATCTGCAATCTGCATCTGCATCTGCAAGTAAGGGAAGGGGATTTATTGGTGTCAAAGGACTGTTACTCATTCACTCCAAACAAGATATTGAAAAAAAACTGATGTTGATAATGATATAACTGCAATGTTTTACTAAACCGTTTTTAACCAGGATGTTCAATTAAATTTAAACATACAGTAAGTCATAAATAATTAGTTTATTATCAAATTGCGTCAAAACAAAACTTCAAAATCAGGATCAAAATAAGCGTAAAATGGAACTAAATTCGACATAATATAACTAAAGATTGAACTTTAGCACATTATAAGTTCCATGTGTATTCTCTCTTAGGCTGAGTTTGCAAAAAAAATGTATTGATCTCGGTCAGATGGAATCTGCTGGATCTTTTTTTCAGTCCATTTTACACAGATTTAACCTAAATGGACTCAAGATTCAGCAGAAAAGCAGAGTCGACGAAGTGGGAGATTTTTGCAATAAAGGGAATTGGCAAAACTACATTTTATTCACACAACATAAAGTAATATCTTAATACGATATATTTCTGGATTTAAGAATATGCAACCTTAAATTGAGTAATCTAAAAGAGTAAATGGAATAAGAATTTTAAATTGCATTCTTCCTAATTTGTAAGTGCAATAAGAAATTCAATCTTACTTTAGGGGGCAATAAGATTATTTACTTATTTTAAGTGCAAAAAGACTTATTCCAATGGCAGATCATTTTAAAATCAATATACAAAGGAGCCAGTCTTTTGAATGGCTCTTTGAAATGAACGGATCCCAAAGAATTGGCTCCCTGTAAAGAGCCATAAATCCTATCACAAATTTGTGGCTTCTTGCGATTTGGAAATTGCAACACCTAATTTTGCGATATGATATTTTTTGCAATATATTGTGCAACAATTATTTTGGCGATCGATTAATCGGCAGATTATTTTTACGATTAATTGTCGGATGGATCGTTTGGCTGAGAAAAGCGTGTGAATTTATTATTTTTTACAAATGTTTTATTTCATGAAGTTGAAGAAACGCTGGTTTTGGGCATTTTAATCGAGAATAGTTAAATATAATGTTTGTAGAAAGCTCTTAGTCATCATTGAAAGCTATGAACATCCACAATTCAGTGACTGAGCTTAAACTACTGATGCACTACATAAATAACTTTCAAATCATGTTCACATTAGACTTGGATATGTTTACATCAGACCTACCTTTAAAGAGAAAGGGTTTTCCTAAAAAATACAAACTTTTATTGTAATTCTGGCTCTGACAATTCTTTCTAGAAAACGATGAATCAATTATTAAAATAGTTGATGATTATTTTAACAGTTGATAAGTTAATCCATTGGTTGTTTCAGCTCTACTATACACCAGAGTCTGTGGCCATCTGTGGTGGCAAGATACACATGGAACCTCTATATCTACAGCTGTCCTGGGGTAAACTGACAGAAGGATCACTCACTCACGCTCTATATCAATATTGTACAGGAGTGTCTTGTCCAAGGTCACAATGGTAGTATATATATGCACCAGTTGAAGTGCTAGAACAGTCAACCTTTAAATTTGAATGCACTGACTAACCACTGAGTCACACTAGACCCCAATGACAATGTTTAAAGTTAACATAAAGTAGTCTATAATTGACGATTTGGCAAGCTGTATTTTTAAGATCGCATTCACATGACATCACAACATTGTAAAGAACCTATTGTTTAAAATTGAGGTGTTGGGCAGATAGACTCTATGGTGGTAACTATGGTAACTATCAAAATGCAGATTTGATTATGATTCTGTAATTACTGGGCTTTTACACATGCAACAAAAAACTGGCACAAAGTTCAATGCCATCCCTTCCAGCATGTATGAACAAAGGCCAAATTATTTTCTCATACAGACGCTCAAAAGCATTGACAATATTCAAAAATGTATGTGGATTTGGCCGGTCATAAGAATAATATGGCACCACAAAATAATGATCAGGTTCAAAATTTGTGGGTTTTCCATTTTGAGATTGCCTTCCAAAACAGTTTCTCTCCCATAGAGTTGTACTGACACCTGCTCTGCAACTGAACGTGAACAAAACCCATTGAGTTTTGTAAAATTGCATTCATTTTTTGTATTTTCTTTGTGCAACCAGAGCTAGAAGAACAAACCCAGTGGCCGCTTGTATATTAGAGCTTTACTTAATGAGGACCAGCCACAACTTTAATCTAATTCTAGCATCAGTCAGTTTGATGTTGGCATTTTGTTTTTGGTGAATTGAACAACGGGGCGGCGAGTGTTTTGAGGGCTGGGCGGCCTGACCTCTGCCCCCCGGAGGTTAAAAACGGCACTGATCACAAACCAAAGTGACGCTCCTCGCCTGGTGGCACAGGGCCGCCTCCCGTCCCTGCCACATCCACTGACAAACTGCAACATGTGATCTTTCCCTCTGTCCGTCTTCACAGATTCAGAGTTGACTTTTTCCTCCTGGAAGGCGTAACGACTTCACTTGTCCCTGGTCGGATGCTCAAGATATCACTGTGTGCCACATCATTTTATTTTTCTGAAGACAAGTGAGAATGTGTTTATAAACCGTGCATTTATGGCCAAGTCGCACTGGGCGCCCTTTGGCCATATGACTGGTCTAATTGTGTGTGATGCGCTGTGACAAATTGCCTATTAAAGTTGTGGTTGAACTTAAGTAAGTGCCGACAGAGAAAAAATTCAGCAAAGGGGGTCGACAAAAACTAGTCCAGCGGTGGTGGAAACACTGTTGAGACCAAATAAATTGAATAGGCCACGCAAAATTGAATAGTCCATTTTATCATGAGAATTTCTTAACTCTTAGATCTCAATCTTAGAATCATAAATCTCAACACACACAAGTCAAAGGACATACTTACCATGAGCGGATGTGTCCCGTAGTACAAGATGATATCGGCTAAGGTGAACTGGTTGCCAGCTAAGTAAACCTTGTCTTCTAGGTAGGTGTTCAATTCCTACAAAAAGCAAACAGAAACAAAATGTTAAAACCATCAAAGAGAAAACCATTAAGTATAAGTTCAGATGTAAGTATGAGCCTAAAGAGAGCCCTCATTGAATAAGCAAAACATATGTAGAGTGTGTGAGGTACAGGGGCGCACACCTCAGGTTGTCTAAGTGAATAATGTGAATAATATGTAACCTGGGGGGGACATTATCTGCTCATGACTAAAGATTTTGCACAGATGCTGTTTGTTTATTCTTTATTATGTTTAAACTCTTGCGTTCACATTAAATGACGCCGTCCTGAACTCGGGCAGCCTGCTGCATGTTTCTTTAGCCCATGTCTGTGCAAAGTGGTGCATGGCTGGTCCCAGGGGAAAGGACCATCTTTAGCACTTGTACATTGTGTGAAGAACACTCCACGCACAGAGAGCTTCTTGGGGGCAAATGGAGTTATTGTGCAGCAACAGTGGGTGATGCCAAACAAGGCATGAAGACTGCAGACTTCCTCCTTCAACAATCAGATCTTGCTTTGCCTACAGCTATGGAGCTGAAGCCCAGTCAAGCATCAGACAAGAGGCAGCTCTCCTTCTGGCTGCAGGCCCCACATGGAGCTCCAGAGCCGGACTTTCTCTACCTGCCCATGCCTCAGTGTGCACAGCCACATGACTTAAAACTCAAAAGCAAAGTCTGGCTTTTTGTGACAAAGTAAACATTGAAAACAACGATGTTAAAATGAATGATAATAAACTATCTTTCATACAACAAATCAGCATGACGGTGTCTTCTTATTTAAAGTCACTAAATATCACAAAGACATTTACATTAAAACCAAAGTGTCACCTTCAGATACATATCAGTTTGAATGTTTTGTTTCCCGGGGTGAGAAAGCTACTGTTGACAGTTTTTATTTGTAGATGTTTTAATGGGAGATGACTGCCGTGTTTAAGTGTTAAGGGTGTCACTAAAGCAGTGGGACAGGACAGGGGGCCAGTGGGCACCAGTCAGAGCTGACCCGCTCAGGGCAACTTCCTTCTGTAAGTGGCACCATTAAAATATTTAAAAGGCCTGTCCAGAAAACATGCTGGTCCACAGCGTGAGGCCTCAGCCGTGCCACACAGGGCTCCTGCTGTGAAGTGCACAAACACACACGTCCCACTGACAGGACACTGCCGAGAGGCGCCCAGCATCTGCGACCAGAGCCTGCCGATCCATTTCACGCTGACGAGTCAGGCACATTAAAGCTCTTTTCTCTGTCGTTTGTGGCCATATCACTGTAGGGCTGTACATCAGTCTGCTCCTGTCTCTGCCGTCTTAACAAGCTCAACAAACACGGAGTAAAGTTTGGACAATAGAGAGGGACATTGTCAAGTTAGCAATGTTTAAAATACATAATATGTGGGGGGAGGGGGAGTTTTTACTGTATTAGTTTTTATTGTATTTGTAAATATTGTACTCGTCTTGGTGTGTGTTGTTCTGTGGTCAACCCTTTGTCCTGTGAATTCTGTCCGGTTTCTGTTCATGTTGTGGGCTGTCCGTTTCCCTGCCAGAGGACTGCAGATGTAAATTAGCCAAAGGCTAACTCTGGTACAATGCATCAAATGGCAACATTTATGTTATAATTGTACATGGTCCTTTTTAAATAAATAAATAAAGTAAAGTAATATTAATTGTCCTTTTCCATGTTGACACCCTTAACATTTTAAGTTAAATTGTGCTGATCAAGATCAAACACTAATATTTGTGCATCAGTCAAAGACGCATGATTTGTGTGAGTTTCTAGTTAATACCTTTAGGATGGTCTTGACCTCTTCTTTGCTGCCTCCGTCCAGTCTGGTGACCCTGTATTCTAACCACTGCTGCACCACTGCCCTGCTCTCTGCACTGTCCCCCAGCAGCTCTGGACGCTTTGCCTCTGTTACCAAATGACAGGCTACAGTCACCAGTCCCACGAGAGGTGGACCATTATTGTTCTGTAACACAGGGACCTGAAAAACAAACATTTTATGAATGTTTTATAAACAAAATATGATGCACAGCTTGTTTTAAATATGTATTATATGTTGTATTAATTGTAAAACAGTTCAGATACTTGCATTTATATATTCTAATTTTATTTGTCACCACTCTCTTGCGCAATTGACAAGATTTTACTTGATTTGTGGGCAACTCCACCCGAAGCAGCAGAGCGCATGCGCAAAGCATGGTGCTATTTCTATTGTGCCGAGTGGAGAAAATAAAGCTACTGCAGATACATCTTGTTGATTTTAATCCCTAACAGAAAAGAAGGAGTTGCAGTATATCGTATAAACTAAAACATGCAAAATAATGAGTGGAAATAAGAAGATATTATGCCAATACAGAGCCCATTCAGCCCCAGCAGCACCATAGCTGTCCGTATCACGTCATGCTTAGCGGCTCTTATCTATTTATCTTCCCACAAAATTAAACACATTTCACAAGCACAATAAAATCACCTTTTTGTCCCCCTGTGTAGTGTACTTGTTGGGCTTTTTCAGTCCTAAATACTTCTCCAGCGACGATAGCTCCCGTATCGCCATGTTTCTGTGACTGTATGAGGGCGGAACAGCGAAGGTGGAAGGTGATTGGACAGAACCTACAAACCCCGCCCTTATAAGGTTTGAGTGATGGGACTTTTGGCGAATCAGAAACAACACCACTGCGCCGTGTCATTACATTGCATCAGTGATAAAATAAAAATAAATATGTATTTTAAGTTTGTTACGTGGGTATTATTCACGGAACTATTAGGATAAAACCAGTCATACACATCCAATTACATTTTTAATTAATATAAAGACAAAAAAAAGTATGTTTTAGTCAGAAGCAAAAAAGATTAAACTTAAGGTTATGACGACAAAATGTTCAGCTGCACTCCACCTCAATTAGGCTCTTTAGAATTTTGTCATGTCATGTGAACACAACCTATTCCATATAGCAACTATTTACCATAATTAGGTTAATTTACACTCAAAAACATAATTCTATGACTTTTAAGCGTTTACAATATGGTTTACATACAGCTTTGCTCTGCTTGGCTTTTTATTTGGCTAGTGAAAGTTTAGTCCTGGTTTAGTATTGGTCTAATCTGGTGTCAGTTCTTATTTAGAACCAGTTTATCCCTTCTTTAGTCGCAAACTGGTTGAGGCTATCCTACAAATTTAGCCTTTCTATCCACTTCAATGTGTGGGATTCTTCTTTTTATATATATTTTCAAATGACAGTAGAGAAATCCCTAAGCTTCTCGGCAAAGTCCTGGAGCCTTTCTTTCGGTCTCTAGTGAGTGCACTGTGCAGTTTGTGCTGTCTGCTCGGATTTATACCACTGTGTTTCCATTTGCCCATAATAAAATGTCACCTGTCAGTCAGCGGTGGGCGCATTAGCCGTACTCTCTGTCTTGTTTGTTGACAGCGGGGCCGAGGTGTCACCCGAAGGTCCCTCTTTGTTACAGCTCACCTGCACGACCACGCTCCAGGTGCTGTCAGGGACTGTGGATATTCAAATCCAACTCATATTTTACTGCAGACTTTTATTGACTGTGGAGTGCAATAAAACAGACACAGAGATGCAGAGGTATAGGCCGGGGCACAGAGAGAGAGAGAGAGAGAGATAAGTCTGTGATGAAGTCCACTGATGCCTCAAGTCATAGTGTGAGACGACAATGTTTACTTCAACTAGGAGCAGGTTCAAACTCATTTTTGGACATATGCTGTAAAATATAGTATTCATAGCTTTAATACTTACAACTGCAATGAACCGACAATTCCTGTACTAGAATTTGAGCATTGATAATTCCTTACATTTGTTTTGCAATTTACAAGTTTTTAAAGAACCATAATGTCGTGATTATTCAGTCTCTCCATACATGGTGGGGATTGTTGCCAGAGAGACTGAGGCTGCTTATCTGCACCATCGTCTCCTCCACTACACTCACTACACTTGCAGGCAAAGTGGGTGAAGTGTCTTGCCCAAGGATACTGACTTATGGATCTGTGGATTGCTCTAATTGAGCCACTCCTGCACTACTACCGTATTTTCTATTTACATTGTAGGATTCACATTGAAGGCATTAAAGTATGAATGAACACATGGAATTATGTAGGAAACCAAAAAGGATCAAATGACTCTTCTATTCTTCAAAATAAACTTTGCACTTTCTCAATGAGCTTCATAAGGTACCTGAAATAGTTTCCAACAGTACCATTTCTGTGACTACATTGTGAAGCTCATTGAGCGAATGTCAAAGGTGTGAAAAGCAGTAATCAAAGAAAGAAGCTGCTATTTTGAAGACTTTTTCGATCAAAACATAATTCATTCATAAATAAATGCCTTCAGTGAGAATCATAGTAAATATATGAAAATAAAATAAAAAACAATACTTAAAAAACTTTTGACCGGTAGTGTGTTTTGTTTTGGTGAAGCTAAAGGATCACACATGCAAATGGTTTATATGCAAAGTCCTGCACATTCTTCTCCTTGTGCTTATTGTGTGCATTGCCCTTTCAAATGAACACTATAACTAATGAAAAAACAGAAATAATGATTATCTCGCTATTACAAAACAACAAATTAACATTAAAACAGCCCTGGCTTTTCTGATATGTTTGCTTCATGTTTTTCTATTTCCATTGACGCTTATTACATTGCACACATCTCTCCATCCGCGCCCTCCCTTTGGTGCTTGCACTTAATATAAAAGAACAGCTGATATTTTTAAACTCAATTTGTTGAGAAAAAGCTGTCCCAGAAAACAAATTAATTAGAAGAATGACTACACAGACTATCACAAATGATTAGATGCCACGGAACAAGGTAAAGCTAATTTTTATACCATTTTTTTCCCTGTTTATTTATAGGCCCATGGCACATCAGAGTTTTGCCGGGGCTGGGTAAGTGCCCCCAGCGGTTAAGAGCGTCTCCTTTAACTAAATGCCTTGAAGCTGCCACATCTTGTCTGGACTCAGGCGGGCTGAGGACAGTGATCCCCAGTGCTTCACAACTGCACATAGCCTTTGGGAGTTTTCTCATACGCAATCCGAGGTCGCATTAGTAAGGAAAATCCAACGGAGGGGTCAGCTGCAGCGCCGAGGGGCTTCCAAAGCGGGCATCGCCATAAACGAGGCCCCAGTCCTATCCCTATGCGGCACGTTAAGGCTGATTCGTCTGGCCGCGGTGCTGTCTCTGTTTCCTTTCATGACCTATGGGGAGCCGTGGCAGTATTGCAGGCGCACAGATGTTTGTACAAAGGGGATGGGTATAGGTTGTGAACACTAGACACAAACGCTGTCAGCACCCATTGGTAAAATTGCGTATTGGTGTTAGGTCAATCCCGCAGCATGGAGATGGCCCCCAGCAGATATGTCTAGGTGGCACTCGGGATAAAAGCGGCAGAAGGAGAATTGCCTTGACTTTTTAAGGCACCTTTCTTTCTTTGTAAGTTATCTGTTGTTTCAAATTAACGTGAAAATAATGCTTTCTGATAAGCAATTTTTCAGGTTGTAACATATGTTTCATAGCTTTCACACCTAACACTTTACAATCGCAGCAAGGAATGATCACAAGCCATTTTAAAATTAGTGGAAAGTCCCATTGAGATTAAGAACCTCTTTTTCAAGGGAGTCCTAAATGGAAATTAAAATAACCCTTATGCAAAATCCTGTCAATAAAGTCTGGCAAATGTATCACTCGTTTGCATACGGACACACACTAGCCTCTTGTAAAAAATGTTATCAGGACACAAATCAGTGTTTGGACATCCCATGACCTTTTGCTAGATCTTCATTTGAATGACCTTCTCATTCCTCCATCCCTTTAACAAAAGTTATATTGGAGTATTTCCCAATCACAATACTCTATGTTGCTATTGTTGCGCGTGCACGGAGAGCTAAACATTTATGTAGTCCTCTTCTTATGCATCTATTTACATATGCAAACATCAGATACATTTTCTTTCTATTGGCAAAGCACAATACTGAAAAAACAAAATTATACCGACATCAGTATTGAGAACTATGACTCGATAATGACTATGAGTGTGTAAACTCAATTATTGCTTTGTGGAAATAGTAGTTGGCTATTTGTCCTCATCAATATTTCCCAAAATAATCTGAGGGGCCAGAGTTGAAGATATGTGTGAGTCTTGATGTTGTCGACCTCTGCTCTAGGTCCATATGAGCACAGGTAGATTTTATTTTTTAAGAATAATTGATAATATTTTGAACATGGTCAGTAGGCCTATCCATACTCATAAGTTTACATACAGGTACTCTGGCAGAATGTCAGAGTATGTAAACGTAGCCTATGCATTTCATAGAATATGAATAACACAAAAACCTTTAGTTCATTCACGGTTAGTGGTTGCGTGAAGCCATTTTTTGTCAAAAAAGCTGTTTGTTTTACGCTTTTCAACTAGAAAGAAGCCACATCTCCCTGATCAAATGTTTACATTATGCATCTTGAAACAAGCATCAATTTTATAGAGTCCTGTATTTCAGCTGAAGTGAGTTTTTCTTTGCTCCTGAACAATTTTCCTGCCAGTTGTTGAAGGTCATGTAGTTAGTTCAGGGACATTTGAGTAGTTACTGTTTCATTACGATTTCAAAAGAGTAAACTCAGTTCTTTGACAAGAAATGGCTTTGCACAACCACTAACCATGAGAGTTATTATCATTCATATTCTACGAAAAATGGCCAAAACATTTAAAGGGTATGTAAACTTTAGTGCACAACTGCAGGGACAAAAAGGCCTACAGTATAAACTTCCTGAATCCACTAGCCCCAAATGAAGCCATGTTCCCATTTATATTTCCTAACCACATGTGACACGATGAACTGGTGGCTTGTAGTTCCAGTCCGCGCAGAGTGCTTCTTTAGCTGCAGAGAATCGGGCTCTCGTGGAGGGGAAGTCAGCGGATGCCAGAAATGTCGGTGCTCGGGGTGCGTCCTCTGGGCCCTCCCAACGACTCCAGTGATGGGATTATAAGCACCACCCCGCTGCTCCGCGCGCAAACAGTCACCCAAAGGCAAAAAACAACAAGCTGGTCCCCTCTCCATCACACACAGGGAGCACATGCAAATCAGTGTACTTTGAACGTGTTTACAAGGGGGATGGAAAGCCTTGGATGAGCCAGTGACAAGGGTGGAGCAATGACATTTCTGTGGCATTTCGTGTCTTTTGCTTAACATTTGTGACACTAGATTAGCGTTGGGAAGGCAAGGCACGCTCGTATGCAGAGGCAGGGTGGCTTATCAGGAGAGGGCCCCGGAGATAAAGAAAAGAAAAAAAAAAGCCACTTTGTGTATCCTAAGCTCATGCCAACCTGACTTTGGGGCACGCTTTGGGACATAGGCCTATACCAGCTCCCAACCCTGCGCCTGTCTGTATCCGGTAGCAATCACTTAGGACTATTAATTATCGTTCGTATTTCCTACCCCATCCGCGTCCCCTTCAGACAAACATCCTCGGTGGTTGGATCCTGATTATTATAGCTTCTGAACATTCAGATTCCGTTTTATTGAGGTTGCCCACTGGCCATGCAGGTTGCTTGGCCCCCTCCTCCTCCTCCTCTCCCCATCTCAATGTCTCCCATTCATGACTCAAATCTTTATTGCATCTTGTCCGTGAGCTTCATAACGCAGACTTTTACGTGGCTGTAGGTTAAAACCGCTCACGTGAAGCTCTCAAACGAGGCACATAACCCTCAGCTCCGGCTCTGAGCGTGTTCCGGCTCGCTCCACGCGCTGTTCCGCGCATCGCCAGCAGGGAGCACTGTGGGTCTTTCATAGAACACAAAGTGGAGGTCGTTTGGAAATCTTGCCATCATGTTTGGCTCTTAAAATCCAACTTTATTTTGAGTGTAAGGCACTGAGAGTTAAAAAGGACGTCTGACAATTTGTAGTTAATAGCCTACTATGAAATCCATGAAGTGAAGGATTGTTGCAGTAAAGAGTTAATTCAAAACATTTCTGATCAATCTTTTGAAAGGTAAAAATGTAATTAAAATACAGAAAAAAAGCTACATGTCTGAAACTTATAGGCCTAATACCAGGGAGTCGATCACCATGCAGCTCTCCAACGCCTTCCAGATTTCACATTCTTGAAGCATTGTGATTTATTCCGAACAATCTGAAAACATTTAGGTAAATGTTCCAGATTATGAAGAGGGAACTCGAATCATTTTCTTTAATTAAGTTGAAAGTCGAAGCAGAAGCTCGTAAAAGTAACTCAATTGGGGTAAAACAAAAAACTCCTTAACTGTGTGTGACACAGGTTTTATGCTTTTGTAATTTTGTGATTATGGGTTAGTCTGATGGATTATACATTTGGAAAGTATTTCTCTTTAGTATTCTAGTAATACAATGATGAAAAGATGGGGGGAAGTTATTTATTTGTTTATTTATATAGAGGGAAAGTTCCACACAATTCGAGAAGGGTCTGGCTGCAGACGATGGAGGGGCACGTGACTAGTGGAGCTCCACTGCTCTACAGGAAATGACATCGCCTCCACCGGACAAAGCTAGCTTAAACTAATCCAAACTAACCCTACACCTAACCCTAATCCTAACCTTAAGGTTAGTGGAGTTCACTAAAGTCGTGTTATTGATATAAATTTCATTAAAAGTCGCGAAAATAAAAGTGGAGGTGACCACTCCTCCGTTGTCTGCACCCAGACACTCTTGCAAAATTCAGAGTCACTCCTTCCTCTTTAATAAAATATGGTTAGCATGGCAACGGTTACTGGTTGTTTACCACTACGTACGTCACTTCCTGTACCCATGTCCAATATTTGTGAAAAATAAACAGCAAAAACGAAGTCAAACCCAGAACATTTGAAAATATAGAAAATTATAAGCCTATACTGTGTCACATGCACTTCAAGGAGGATTTTGTGATCTTTGTTCCAACTGGATTACTTCTACTTTACGTTTAGACAATATTGAGACTGTATGAATGTGCTTCTTATATGAGGATGCATTTGGGACGCTTCGCCCCGGCCCCTCATCCGTCTTCATGTCTTTAACCCATTCGTTTGATTCACTACCTCTGGAGTGCAGAAGTGAAAGCCCGAGCCTCCACTTGTCTCTCCTATGACTGTGTCCACTATATCCCTCCTCCTCCTTCCTTTTTTTTCTCTTTTCCTTTTTCGCACCGGTCGCTTTATGGCCCCGTGAAGAGGGCGCCACTCATATACGTGTTGGAGATAGATATAGGGAGATTTGGAGGGTTATTTGTCCCTCTTCCCCCCCTTTTCTCCCTCCGCCAGGAATCATAGTCTGCATGACAGGTCGCCAGTGGGGTGATCTATATATGAGGCCCTCTTTATTGGCAATTTCAACCCAGGGACAGCCGGACAGCCAGACCGCGATGATGAAAGCCCCAGATTCACCTGTGACTTGGGCAGAAATAATGCATCAAGGAGGGGGAGATGTGTGTGTGTATAGGAATAATGTATGGCTGCTGTCACGCCCTGAGGTCCGCCTTATATGGAGGGGCAGAGAACCGGCGAGTGTACTGTTGCAAGCCCGATTTCAATTGAGATGATTCCAGTACTTTACATATTGTTGAAATGTAGGGTAAATAATTCAACCGCGAGGAGTCAAGAATCTGTCCGTGACTTATTGCTCTCGGCTTTTGCACAGAAACGAGGCGCAGGGCGAACACCCTCTCCCCTCACACAGCACATCAGAGCCTGAAGAGAGGAAGCTGGGTTACCTTCCCATAGACGAGAAGATTTATAGGGATTTTAAATTGATCCTCTAAACAAAAGATGCAAATGAGTTGTTTACAAGGCAGCAGTTGGCTAACATTATGTGCGAGAACCAAACTCAAGGCTGGCGAGTTGGAAATATATGTTTTAATGTTGAACATGTGCATTTTTTCATAGTGTGCAGCAAATATTGATAACTAAATGCCCAGGAACCAGAAAGCTGATGCTGATGGGATGTTTTTTGTTTTTCTTCTATGTGTGGATCTCAGGATGTAACAGCAAGTCATTCTACAACCTTTAGAACAGTGTTTATCAACTGGTTTGGCGGCATCCGGACCCACCATCAGCCCAGTATGACAAGCTGTGACCCAAAATAAGAATTGAATAATGTAAAGTTTGATATTTTCCACACAATTATTGATGAATGAGCAGGAAATAAGTCTACACATCTGAGAATATGACCATTTAAACATATATAGAAAATGTGAAACATAGAAAATGTGAAATAAAACATTTACTGTATATACAGTTGAAACCAGAAGTTGTACATTGTATAAAAAGACACATACACATTTTCTTTGTCATTGTTTGACATGAAATCAAAATAAACGTCAACCAGGATAACCAAAATTATTTCTATTTGCAAAATGCCAGAATAATGACAGAGATAATTTTTTAGACATTTTTTAATAATTTTCTTGAAAGTCAAAAGTTTACATACACTAAGGTTACTGTGCCATTAAACTATTTGGGAAAGCCCAGATGATGATGGCATGTCGTGGGAAGCTTCTGATAGGTTTATTGACAACATTTGAGTTTATTTGAGTCACACCTGTGGATGTATTTTAAGGCACACCTGAACCTCACTGCTTCTTTGTGAAACATCATGGGAAAGTCAAAAGAAATCAGCCAAGGCCTCAGGAAGAGGATTGTGGACTTGCACAAGTCTGGTTCATCCTTGGGTGCAATTTCTAGATGCCTAAAGGTGCCGCATTTGTCTGTTCAGACTATTATATGCAAGTATAAACACCATG
>OMNZ01016157.1:0-21671 GCA_900303255.1 Lesueurigobius sanzi
GTACTTTTTCGTGTAGATGACAATAATTTATTATAGGTATCGAAAAAGGTATCGTTCAGGTATCGGTATCGTAAACCAAGTATCGTTAAAGTACTAGTATCGAAAAAAACATGAAAGGTACCCAGCCCTAGAATCCACTGAGTCCAGCCATTTCTAAAGTATATGGGTCCACCCTTTCAAGCATTTGATGGCTGTATTGGTAATTTCAGTTTAGAAGTTGTTCTGTGGGTCATGGGTCAGGCCTGGGGTTTTAGGTGAAATAATGATTGTTCCATTGGCAACATTTTTACACCAGATGCAACAGGCTGCAGATCTGCCAAAAACCTGAAGGTGAACATCCAACCATCAGTTTGAAAGCTCCAGCTCAATGCTCTTTATGACTGAGTTGAAATAATTATGAGTGGGCCAAAATTCTTCCCAGTGATGTGATAAACTCATCACCAGTTTCACAAATGTTAATTTCAGTTACCGCTGCACCTGTTGGGGGCATTTACCTTTTCACCCTTAATACATGTAATAATAATCATTTGGAAACTGCATTTTGTATTTTCTGGGGTTGTCTTGATGTGATATAAAGATTGGCTAATTGATCAGAAACATTTAAGTGGTAAATACAAAGAAAGATACTAATTCAGAACTCTTTTTTTTTTTTTTTTTTACAAACTTTTCTTGAAGTGCATTAAGACCATTTTCATAATTTAGAACTTCCACAGAAAAGGCTGAGATTGTTTTCATATTTGAATAGTGAAATGGTATTTAGTTAAACTCCGGTGCAGTGTGAGAGATTCGTGGGGGCACAGGTCTATGTTGACGTTCATATACAGGTAATTTGTAACCTGTTTGTCTTTGTCTCGCTTCCTTCCTCTGTTTTTTGCAGCAAATCATGCGCACGGCCAACAAGTACAACCTGGGCCTGGACCTGCGGACAGCTGCCTACGTCAATGCCATCGAGAAAGTGTTCAAAGTTTACAATGAGGCCGGCTTAACCTTCACATAGACGTCCTGCAATTTCTGCTGGGTTTATGGCAATATTTAAAAAGCCCTTTTTTACACAACTCATTTAGTACAGAAATGTTGTTTGGCACTAAATATCGGTCTCAGCTTTAATTCTTATCTGCTGCTCTTCTGTAACTGTTAAACCAATGGTTCTCAACTGCTGTAACGTCAGGACCCAACTTATGCTTCTTTGCAGCCTCTTAACATAATTACCCAAGCACCATATTTAGATGTCACGGACAGTCCTCAGCCCATTAGAAGGCTTGTTACAACAACAAAAAACAATCTTTCTCATTAATCTCAAAAAGCAAGTTAAGACAAGTTTATGAACTCAGTTTAGCTGAGGTCTAACTGGGCCTGCTGAAATTCATTCTTTTGGGTCCTGCCCCACCAGATGAGAACCAGTGCTTACCACACATGTCTTAAGACCACACTCTCTGTTGAAGTGTGACCATACTTGATCTCTTTAAGCTATATATTTTTACACACGCTACAGTCTAATTAGGGGAAATGGAGGATTTACAAAGGGACTGTTGTACACTGCCTATTGTTACTTATGTACATGTTACACTCTTCTAAACAAAACCGAATAGTCTGTTCAGTAATGCAATGTGCCTTAGTCTCTGTAGTAGCCCAACAGGGTCAGTGTTTTCAACTTTTTAGAAAGGGTCATTCCTCTGCTTTTTCAGGTCTGGTGCAGTTCTCAGCGGTTTGGGACGCGGCGTGTAGTAGTTCTATGCAATACAATGTGCAATGAGGCATCTTGAGAGATACTTGTTTTTATTTTGTATTTTAGGTCAACCATCAGACTCTTTCATGAACTTTAATGGAACTAAGGAGTTTTTCTTTCTGTTACAGAAAATAAAATAATTTGAGACTTTTTGTAGAGTTATCATTGTTCCATTTTGATCACAAATACAGCCTACTGCTCTATACTCACAGTAAACCTGGCAATGGCATGCACTGAGGTATCGCCTCATGTACCTGTGCTGGTGATTAGGGCTGCACCATGTATCGCAAAAAAATATCATATCACAATATTAGATAATGCAATATCCGTATCACAAGATGCCACAAAATATCCCAAATTCACACCTTCCATCTGACTTAGATTTTTACATTTTTTGCCAACTAAACATGGATGGAACTTACAAGTGTGCAGTTCCTAATTTAGTAAATTTTTTGGCCTTGGTTTGGTTCCGATTTAGTGTTTTAGGAGTCTTCTTTTGACACAATTCGCTGAGAAAGATGTTACATGAGTCTGAATTTAATGGAACAATTTATCTAAGCGCAATAATATCATTATCGGGATATTGCATGCCTGTATCACATATGCAAGTTTTTTCAATATCACGCAACCCTAGTGGTGATATCCAATATTTTATGGATTACATTTTATGTACTGGAGGAAAATGGTCAGTTTCCTCCATCTGAAAATGTAATCTGTTATGCCTTTGCTGCACACCAGACAGGTTTATGTCACCAGCATTTACCCAAACAGAAACAGATCTCGCATAGTTCAAGTCCGTCAGACTACTGCACCTTGGTAATTTATACTTTTATTAATTACATATCATAACACTAATATAATACAACTTGAACCTTTTGAGTGGAGGTCATATTTTTTGGTCTAGTCGGACCAATCAGCACGCTCCTGATCTGCGTGGCTTTGGAATTCCCCCTCAGCTCGTGCCCTGTCCCTCCTTCTGTCCCGGGGTTTTCCACTGTCAAACAGCGGAAGCCCTGCCTTCACAGTAAAATAAGCAAGGGCAGGGGACCGTTCAAAGGACCGACAAGTACACACAAAATCGCACTTGTTCACACTTTGTATCAATGCAGACGGTCTCTATAACAATGATTTATATTTTCTGTAGTGCCCTGACAGTTTGGTGTATTAAATGTAAAAACATTCACAAAACTCCGACTGTCTGGCTCACTCATGGGCTCACTAGGCGGACATCATTTAGTTTTATTTTGAAACTACCCGGATGTGCAGTATGTGAACCTGAGCTGAGGCCACAGACTCACAACAGCGCAGCACGGAGCTGTCAGGTAAGACACTTTCTCCTCTTTACAAAGCTTTAATCAAGTGTTTGTACGGTTTGACCGGGGTTTGGACCTTTACTGGCGTTTACTGAGACTTATGCCAAGTTTTTTGTTTTTATTAAATGAATTAGCAGTAGAGAAAGTGTACAGACACTTGTATAAACATTTAGTGACAACCTTTCACCACCTGTAGGCTGCTCTCTGTCTGCCAAAGAGTTAAGACTTGTTTATCTGCAGATGTGAACAAAAACTGTTCAGCGGGAGATACTGAGTGGAGACGACTTATGGCTGGAGCACTAAGGTACTTTCTGTTGTGCCATCTGAGTCAATCATTCTGTGTTGGGACATTTGCAGCAGCTTTGAGTTTGGTCTCAAGTGTTCTCTGTTGAGACAGACTCTTTCCTGCGGACTTCCCTTATCTGCACCTCACACGTCTCAGCTAAAGTTCATCTTTTCTCGGTAGAACCTATAAGGTTATTTTGGACCCTATTGTTACTGGAAATGATATGGAATCTTTTTTTGAGAGACATTGGGTGCACCAGGACTGTTATGATGCAGCAGTAACATCAGTGGCTGAAGCCCCGCCCTCCACAAACTGGAGTTCTGGGGGTTTTCCTTGGCCCAACTTCCAGGAAGTGACTGAAATGAGAAGAGGAGGGGTTTTACCCACTGTAATTATAATGAATTAGTATTTAAACAGCTTCTTTCCCACATGTAGCTTTATAATCCATTCACACTGTTGGACTTGGTCTGCAGCACACTGTGACTGCTCTAAGCTGTAATCAAACCGCCCACCTCTGTGTTGGTGCCACTGGTGCCTTCTTCAGTTCTTGTGACCTTTGGCTTTACTGGTGTTAAGGTGGGGTCACATGGGGTCACCTGGCCAGAGAGCATCTGGTCTGGAGCAGGACATTAATGTGCTGTGTTTGTGTCCTGCAGGATGACTGAGGGGCAGCTCCTTAACATCTATGACAATGATCCCGTAAGTGTCTCAATAAAATCACATACAAGCTGGATTATGAACTCACTATAGTTTATAGTTTATGCTTGTTCATTATAACTGTAATGTCATTAATTGTTTTAAATGTTAGTTAAGTTGCTTACCACATGTATTTTTTAATCAATTAATAATTTGGTAAATGCAGAAATTGTCCACTATTGCTATAATATTGATAATGATAAATTATTTCTATTGTTCTCTTCTTTGTAACATTTTCTGAAAGCACATTCTTTTTTAAGTAACCTCAGTGTGGACTTTTGTGACATTTGTGTATGAAAAATAACCCATGACATGTGCAGACTGTCCTGAATCATATAAAAATCCATGAGTGACAAGTCATTCATGGGATTTTTATGTGTGTGTGTGTGAGAGGTTGTGTGATCAGAAGTCAGTTCTTAAGTTACTCAGAATTTGGACTTGTATTACTCAGTGTTTGGTTGGCATTATTGTTTATTGTTACTTTCTTTCTCTTTCTGCAGTTCAATTTTATGCCTCAATATGAATACATTCCTCCAGTGGACATAAAGACGGAGCCCTACATACCTGAGACAGGTAAACCACCACAGTCCAATCTAATCACACAATCTAATGTCCTGCTCAAATCATGCACTCAACATTGAGGAATATTAAACATTACATTTAACTAATACTTTTTGTAAGCTTCACTATTAAACCAGTAATATTATTGCACATTACAAACATTGACTTCATTGAAATTATTATTATTATTACACAAACAGTGGCACTAAAGTTTTACATTGTGATGACCTATCATTATGTACCCCCAGCGATCTTTGCATAAACATTTAAAAGATGATGTTGTCTGTTTTAGCCCATGGTCCTTACATTCAAATCATAGAGGAACCTAAACAGGTAACACACAGCCACAACACTTAAGTTTCAGTACTTTTAGTTTACTTTTTTTCTTGTAAAACTGCAACTGTTTTCTTTTTTCAAGAGGGGCTTTCGTTTTCGTTATGAGTGTGAAGGGCCATCCCACGGTGGGCTCCCAGGGGCATCCAGTGAAAAGAACAGACGAACCTACCCCACGGTCAAGGTATTTGAGCACAAACTGTTACTACATACTGAAAACTTCAATCAGCTATAACAGTTCACATGTGACTTTAGAAGGACACTTGTCTGCATCTGTACAAAACCTGTAATGTATTTTTTGCAGATTAATAATTATGTTGGTCACGCTCGTGTGGAGGTGCAGTTGGTCACGCACATAGACCCCCCTCGTGTTCATGCACACAGTCTTGTGGGACGGCACTGTAATGAGAGCGGCACATGCACACTGGACATCGGGCCCAACGACCTCACCGCCTCGTCAGTAAACCCACAACCTACACATTTCTGTAAATGTATTATTGCATGGATAGAATTTATATCAATAATAACAGACCATAGTATTTTTTGTATCAGACTGCTATGTGATAAAATAGAAACAGCATCATCCTTTCAGTCACTTAACATTTAAGTGTTGGACTGTTGGTGTGACGCTGATTTGGTCTGGGCAGGTTCAGCAACCTGGGCATCCTCCATGTGACTAAGAAGGGTGTGGTGGAGATCCTGAGCCGACGACTGAAGGAGGAGAAGAGAAGAATGAAAGGAGTGCTCTACCAGCTTACAGGTAAATGCTGCTGTGGGCACACACATCATACAGGTGGCTTATTTTGTTTGTGAAAAGTGATTATTAATATTTCCTTCCTCCGTATAGATCAGGGGTCTACTTTTGTGAGCTACTTTTTTATACAAAAAATGGCATTGACCTACTTATACTTCAAAGAAACACGTGTAACTAGGCAACTAGGACTGCCAACATGACATGACAGTAGTTTGTGCTTTATAGTTTGTTATATTCACATAAATGTTTGGAGATATTTTGTTTAGAACAAAAAATGCATCTAAAATTTGACTCTTCACGTGTATGTAGAAATGTAGAAAGTCTTTGGCGAGCTACTTGGAAAGGGCTGAGCTCCTTGGTATAGATAAACAAAATTAGGAAATGGTATTTCAGATCAGTGTCAAAGATGTAATATTTTGTAAACCTTGTACATATGTTATGGACTCCTTTTTTTTTAAAAACATTTTCACTCAACTGGATTTGATCACAGACTAAAACTTGATCAGTAACTAATGTTAAAAAAGACATGCAAATAAGAAAAACACAAATGAGCATTAAAAAGACAAAAATAGATTTACAATATATATATAGATGTTAAAAAAATGGAGCGACAGGAATGAGTCACAATTGCAAGCTAACACTTGAGTACAGGGCAGAGTTTAACTATTGTTCACACATGTATCGCTGCTGCTTTTGTGCAGATTCAGAGGAGATATCTTGTCAGAAAGAGGCTAAGGAGCTTGGTCGGACCATGGACCTGAACATTGTAAGGTTGAAGTTCACAGCATACCTCCAGGACAGTAACGGAGGCTTCACCCGAGCGCTCAAGCCAGTCGTGTCCAACCCTATATATGACAGCAGTGAGTCAGTTCTGTCTTTGCTACTTTTATTCTCAATGGTATAATTTGTAGTTGTTGTTTGTCTCTCAACTGTGGCCAGTAACAAAATAAAGAAGGGAACACATTAAAATAAATGAGCACTCTTATAAGTAAGTCATTATTTGCCTACAGAATCTCCAAACGCCTCTAACCTGAAGATCACTCGGATGGACAAGACGTGTGGCTCGGTGCTGGGAGGAGATGAGATCTTCCTGCTCTGTGACAAAGTTCAGAAAGGTTAGATTAATACATGGGGTGATTACCAAGTCTCTTTGAAAACGGAGCCTTTTTAACCATTTTCAAATTTAATTGCAGACGATATAGAAATACGCTTTTATGAAGATGATGAAGGTGGCTGGGAAGCGTTTGGAGACTTTTCACCCACAGATGTTCACAAGCAGGTACAGCATTTCACGCAAAAAAAAAACAGTGACATGTTCGGGGTAGCGCTGTATTCACTCTCTCCGTTTGCATCATCAGTACGCCATTGTATTCAAAACGCCACCGTACCACAGTGCTGAGATCGAGCGTCCCGTCACTGTGTTCCTGCAGCTGAAAAGGAAGAAGGCTGGAGACAGGAGCGATCCAAAGCACTTCACTTACATCCCCCAGGTCCAAGGTGTGTACCTGCCAACTACATAATCCATAGAGACAACAACAGTACATGCACTCCTCAAGAGGGTTTCAAAGAGTACTTTGAAGAAAATATTTGTTTGCCCTGTATAATTGACACTGGTATGTGCACAGTGGTACATGATGCTTTATATTTGTTGTTTCAGACAAAGAGGAGGTACTTAGAAAGAAGCAGAAGCCATTGCCCCACTATGAGAACTGGAGAGGAGGGGGGCGAGGGGGTGGAGCTGAAGGCTTTGGAGGAGGGGCCTCTGGAGCTGGTGGAGGGGGAGGTGGGTACCAGAAATTATAATTGGCATGGTGGTACAGCGCTTCAGGCTCTTGCCTCACAGTACGAAGGTCCTGGGCTCAATACCACGGTGGATGTTTTCCTACTATTAAAACATGCAATAGGGCCCCCTTCGAGGCCAAGGTTCCTCTGAAAAAGATTTTGAATCGCTTTTTTACCCGCGTTGAATTTTAATAACATTACATTTAAGCGACTGTTTTGTTCTGCAAGGCTGATGGTTGATCCTGAAAAAATTTATTTTATTTTCGGTCTCGGTACTATACACAGCGAATAAACCAGTGATGCAAGTTTTACAAAGTTTTCTTTTTATTTGTTCAGGTTTTCCGTTTTGTCAGCACATGAATGGTGGAGGGAGCTTCCCTTTAGGCAGCTTCACGGGATATACTGGAGGTACACAGATGTCCTCTTGTACCCCTTCAGATCCACAGCAGCCTGAAGAGAATACAAGGCAAACCACGGGCCAAACCAACTCACTACTGCAACAGCGCCTCTTCCAGATTGGTATGATATCTACACTTTAAATGTTCCTCAGCAGTACTTTTTAGTGCTGCTCTATTCAAACACTATTTTTCATACAGCATTTATGTTATATCAAATCCTGTCAGATATATTTCTAAAAGTCTAAGTTTTAGTTTGTGTCTGTGTTAAGCTGTGAGTCTGCAGAGTAAAGCGTCCCAAAGTGCGAGGCAGACGGCTGCGGCTCTGCTCCAGTACTGCAGCAGTGGAGATGTCCGTGCGCTCCTATCTATACAGAGGCACCTGTGCGGCATTCAGGATTCCAACGGAGACACGTACGTACCATAGACAATTACTTAACAAGGGCACGACCTTTAAACAAGCTTGAGAGAGCATGCATGTGTCACTCTGCCATGCGACTGAATAATTAGATGGAGTATAATTCTGATATTGTCCAGTGTAGAAAGTTTCTGGCAATCAAGAAGCATCAAAATTTGAATTAAGCTCATACCCTTTTTGGGTCCTGAGCCTCGCACCCAATAACCCAACCTGAAACTTGTTGCCTTTTGTTTATCCTCCAGGCCTCTGCACCTGGCTGTAATTCACCAGCAGAACAGTGTAGTCCAGCAGCTGGCCCATACTCTCATCACTGGACAACAGCGGCACCTACTCAATGCAGCCAACCACCTCAGACAAGTACAGCCCCGTTGCTGCCTATAATTATTATTCCAAACTCTTGGATTGAGGTTAGTTCTTATCCGCTGAACATGAGGCAACTTCTTACTTGCTGTTGTGCTTGCAGACCCCGCTGCATCTGGCAGTAGGCTCACGGCAGGTGAAGATGGTTGACTTGCTCCTTAGGGCAGGGGCAGACCCGAGCCTCTTGGACAGAGATGGTCGGAGTGCTGTTCACCTGGCCGCTCTGAGTGGAGATACGTCTGTGCTGCGTGTGGTGCTGGGCCAGCTCAGAGAGGAGTACGCTCACCTGGTCAACACCCCTGATTATCACGGTAAGAGTATCAGAGTAAGATCTCAGATAGCGCCAAATTCCACCCTGAAATTACACATCAGAAGTCAACACTGTTATAATGTGCTTCCTCCACCTATAATTAACATCCAGAAGCTGATTGTAACAGCTCCAAAAGCAGTGCTCAAACAGCATTAAATATTTGATTCTAAAATGTTGTTTGGCCTTTTATTTGGGTCTCAGTGGCGTCCTTCTGTATGTATTTAAAATAATCTTGTATCTTGCAGGACTGCAGCCACTGCACCTGTCTGTCAGAAGAGATGGAGAACGCTGCCTCCGTCTGCTGGTGGAGAGCGGCGCTAAGATCAATGCTCCTGAACAGAAGAGCGGCTGCACTGCTCTGCACCTGGCTGTCACTGCAAACTTGTTCAAAGTTGCTTGCACACTGATCACAGAGGTATGGCGGAGAGGACATCTACACTTATGACTGTGGACAGACTTATTCAGCTGTGAGCCCATCACTGACGTCATTGTCCCTCCTTTTATCTATGTGCAGTTAAAGGCAGATGTCAACAGTTGCACGTTTGGAGGGAACACACCTCTGCATTTTGCTGCAAGCCAGGGCTCTCCCACGCTGTGCTCCATGCTCATCGCTGCAGGTAGGAGTTATGAATGGATCTGAAGTGCCAATTCAAAGTAGACTGAGTACTATACAATTGAGTTGTTACAGCAGTCATCATTTTGTTTCCATATTTGTCTTAAAGGAGCTGATAAAAAGCTTGAAAATGACGAGCCTCTCAACTTCAGTTCTTCCTCTGACGAAGAACAGGAGGATTCAGATAAAGAACAGACTGAGTCAGTGTTACAACCAATCAGCTCCCGCAAAAGACGAGCCGGACACACTCCTTTGGACTTGGCCACATGCCAAAAGGTACATACACTCAAATTGGCATCAGTGAGTATGGAAATAGGCCTGTTAGCAACTTTGTCCTCTTTAAGTGCTGTCATACAGGAGCATATAAAACTAATGCACCTGTGTGTCTTGCATTTAGGTGAGAAACTTATTAACACCAAAATCTGGTCCATCATCAAGTCGTCACAGCTTCAAAAAGACCAAACCTACCAGCTCCGAAGGTGAGAAAATGCTCAGTGTTTATTACTGATTTAACAAATATTGCTTGATATGTTCAAAATAAATCTTCACGTAGAAAAGTTAGTCTCCTTGTAGTCCCTCCCTGCTCCATCTAGGCCCCCAGATTGGGGGCCATGTATTTTATAATTTATATTATGGCTTATTCAGGTTTTCTTTTTGCAGCATCAGTGGCGTCTGGCCTGGACAGTGACACCCTGACACGTCTGATGGAGGTGCTGAGTGTTCAGGACATTCCCTGGAGAAAACTAGCTGAAAAGCTGGGGATGATGACCCTAACTCACCTGTATGAAGACAGCCCGATGCCCTGCCGCCAGTTGCTGCAGCACTACCAGGTGAGGTCACAAACCTGAATAACCTAATTTGTACCAAATCTGTTGCGTCTCTGGTTCATCTGCACACATTCTAGTTTACACGGTGTTATATTTAATGTCATGTAATACAACGGCAATACCTTTGTGATTACTAGCCAGAAGTATTGTCCAAGGTTTGTTTGATGCTGTACATCCCATTTTTACACCTGACAGAAACAAAGAAACAACGTTCTGTCTTGGAACGGCCTTGTGTCCTGCTTAAAATACCTCTTCAGCTACATTCACAGAGCTGCAGCACCTGTTAAAAATAGACTTCTTTATTCCTGCTGCAGAGCTGTAGACGTGATTCACTTGATAGGAATTTTATTATGACATATGACCGGAGATAATAAAGACTTGATGTAAATGAGAGGAAGACTTCATCATGTTCAACGCTTCTCCTCACTGTATGTGTGCTGCAGCTGGGAGGAGGTCCAGTGGAGGGACTCATGGAGGCGTTTCAGTCTCTGGGTGTAACAGAAGGAGTGCGCCTGCTAAGAGACAGCCAGAGTCGGGAGGACAAACACTGCACAGGTCAGCTTCCACACATCAAACTGTAGGCTGCCACATACTGTGTATGACCCATACTTCACTGTCTCCTCACAGACACTACAGTGGACAGTGGCTTTGGCAGCCAGGCCATGGAGGATGAGGAACAGCCTGTAGCCTCTTAATGGGCTGGATTCTCTGCTTAAAGCCATTGTACATAGCCCATCACCTGAGCCAAAGCAGACGACCACAACAGAAGCTGAGGCAGTTGTCCGCTGTGGCTCATGGACAATATTTACATCTGAACCAAGTCACTGAAAGGAGTTATTCTGAAGAGCAGAGTTACAGACAGTTGGGAACACAAACAAACTCAATGGATTTAAAGACGGTTTCAGTCTTCCTTTAACCAAAAATACTGCCTGAGCTTGATGAACTAAAACAGTTAAACTGATATAGTTTCTTCTTGAAATAATCATTGACCTCTAGGTTCTGTATTTGGAAAATGAATTCATAGTTTGCATGTACAGTACACAGTGTAAGTTGATAATGTCTAAATTTTGGACTATTCTGTAGCTGAGGCACTCTTTATAACAGATATAGTATGTTGTCCACAAACTTACTATATAAACGTTGCGAATAATGTCCTTCTGAATCAAGATTTACCAGAATACCATCACTTTTTTGATGCTTTAGGAAAAAAATACCAAGTTACTTTTTGTTTGTCAAAACCATAAATCTTGTGTTTGTCATGTTCCTCCTTTTTTCTTGGTGACCAAATAGTCTTTTCTAGTTTGTCGTTGCTTAGTTTGTAAAAGTGTATTAAATGATAACCAGTAATTCATGAGAATGAAGTGTCAGAAAAAGCGTAATATTTCATGAAATTTTATTAGTATTTAATATGTCCTACTTGGATAGATATTTCTATAAAATAATAAAACTATTCTGTGCAACTGATTCAACTGAGTTAAACATTAGTGAAAAATACAACACCGTATATTTCAAATATTGTTTATTCTTTGATGTGATACAAATACAAGAACCCAAACTTGAGGTGGACGTTATGTACAGCTGCAGCAAGAACTCACCACAAGGCTAAAAAAATAGAATTCCCAAAATATATTAACTTTTGCTGTTGGTTGAAAGAATAAATAAATTGCTTGGTTTGAAATAGCTTTTGTTCGAAAATATTAAATCAAAGTACCCTAAAACGCAGCCGATGCTAACTGCGATATGGCTTTTCAATGGGAAGTCATGTACACTTCTGCATAACAAGCATTCAGCTCCAGGTGGCAATGGCTCTGCACACTCCCACAAACTCAACTGCCATATAAACAATGGCTGTGTATACTGTTTAACAATACTGATGTAAAAACAACAACCGGAGCAGAGCAGAAGGGGCCCCCAGGAGCCTGTGTTTACAACAACTGAGAAACACTGCCAACTCACACTCTGCATCAAGTACAGTAACATAAAGGACCCTCAGAAACAAGAAGTCATGGGTCTGGCAGAGAAAAGAAACTAGAGTGGCAGCTTTACTTATTTACTCAATTAGCACAGAGCAAGAATTCAAGTTTAAAAAAATACATTTCACATTTGACTCAACTCCTGTAGGAGGGGTAAACTTTCACGTGTTAAAGTTTACTTAGACCCCAAAGAAACCCTGTGGTGCAACAGCCATAGAAGATCCTTTCAATTATCCTTTAAGTCAGACAAATATGAAAACAGGTTGCCTTCACCTTTGCATGTTTCAGTCGCCACAACTGCCCACCTTCTGCATAGACATCACCTGATCAGACTGAAATCCTTTTGAACAATTGAAAGAAATAACAAAATTATTTTTACTACTCAAAAGTCAGTCAGGCCAAACTGCTAACCACTCTGCCAAAAAACTAAATCAGTCAATGCTTCATAATTGCATTTGTGAAATTCAACAAATTTCACAGAAATGGAATGTTTGGTCGACAAAGTAAAGGTAATACTCCAGCAGAGAGTGAAGGGAATGAGGTCACATCTAATACTTTGAGCTCACGAAAACACAAATACTCAGAGTCAAGAATATTAGTAATATTTCTGGGAATATTGACTATAACTGGGAATGCATTTAGTTATGGAGTTTTGGCCTTTTTTGTACATTATAGTGGATGTACTTTATCTACAGCATTGCAAAGCTTTTCACTGGGTCTGATTATACTTCACACAGATACAGCTCAGACTAATAATACAGCACTGTGATGCTAGTTCATAAAATATGAAAAATACAATCCACAACAAAATAAAAAAGCACAAAAAATAATTTAAAGTGCTATACTGTATGTTCAAAATATTAAGTTTACTCCTTGAACAAAACAACACAAATATATGTTTGAAAATGTATAAGGCAACAGCCTTCAGTCAGGAAAACAACACTAAAGTGCCCACAGCCGGAGGGTTAGTGTGTCCAAGTCATGTGCACTGGTCTCAGATCAGTCACAGTAAAGTGTTGGCTGTGAATGTGAGTGGATCTGGGCAGTATTGCTGTGATGTTGGTGAAGAGGGGACACTGGGACAGTGACAAAATCTATTCTGGAGTGATTTGTGCCATGTTCTGTCACAGTAACATGAGTAGCACTAGTCCTCACTGTCATCAAAAACACACTTGGAGTAAGATGGTACCGTGACATGATCAGAGAAGAAAGAGCAAACTGCTCCTGTCAGACTCCAGTTAAAGTTAGTGGAGTGTAAATGAGTTAAGACTTAGATTCCAGGTTCTTTCTTCCCCATCATCATATGTTTTCATTCTCTTCACATTAGGATACCTGATTCTTGTTTTCTGCTTTGTTGTCTGGCTTGGTCCCATTCTGGCTCTCCTCTTTGGTCTGAGTGGAAATGACTTTGAGGCTCTTGGACCTGCTGCTTGAGCCCTTGTCCTTTAATGAGCTGTACTGGGGCAGGGCAGGGCTGGAGTGGGCTCTTTGGAGACCACCTTCACTCAGGAGGCGGGACTCAAAGGCAGTGAGGTCCTCAATGCCAAACTGGAGCTTGGCTCTCATCAGCATGGCATAGGTGCCATAACGAGTTTTCTGTGGAAAAAGAGTGGCTTTACAAAGTGACACAAAGTGAGTTTTAATCAAGTGAAATCAAGGACAAGGTGATCAACCTGAACCCAATTCTGACAAAACTATCATTTTACACTGTGCAATATCGATGTGTTTGTTAAGGCAACACACCTCAAACTCCAGGTACTCCTGCCGTTGACTCTGCTCCTCCACCTCACGACCTTTAATCTTAGAGTCTGCAATGAGCTCAGCCAGTTCAGAGGACACGGTTCGGAAACGGTTTTCATGTGATTTCAGCTGCTCTTCCTGTAAAAGTTTTCATATTTTAGGATAGATTACTGAGCGTAATCTACAAAACCTGAAATCTGGAAAAAATAAATAAAAGGTTTTTGGAATAAAAGTACCTGGGACAGTTTAGTGTTGGACCCTGGAAGTAGGGGTCGGCTGAACCTCTTCTGAGAGCCTATGGCTGGTGGGAAGGGCGGAGCTGAGAACATGGCTGATACTATGTTGATGCGAGTGATCCAGGACTGCATCTGCTCTGCACTCCTGCAGAAATACACAGCACAGCTCTTAATGCATGCACTATTCATGTTAATTAGACATAATACAAACATAATATGTGTTCTAAGCCCTATACTCGGACTGATTACATCTACATTGACTGTTTCTAAATGAAATGCCATACGGAGCCTGGAAGAGGAAGACCCTCCAGTCAGCTGTCCTCAGGTAGAAGACGTTGGAGCGTTTGCTGTAGTCCGCGGCTCTCATGGCCAAAGAGTGGTGGATGGACACAGCATTCTTCAGATCCTCCTGGGTCAGCTCCTGCCCCGAGCGGTACTCCTCCTGCACAGCATTGGTCCAGTTGTGAAGGCAAAGTTACAACATTTTATTTTATTTGTTTGTTTATTTGTTTGGGACAGTGCATGCTAATGAACACACACCACTCCAGATTGTAGCCATCAGTCAAATCAGTCAAATCAATCAAATCAGTCAAATCAATCAAATCAGTCAAATCAATCAAATCATAAAATCAGTCAAATCAATCAAATCAATCTTTAGTTATAATGTGTTTTTCATACAAGAATGAAACACAAAGCACCGTACAACACAGAATCAATTCCCTTCCCCCACTCAACCCCCCCCGGCCCCCACGGATATACACCCATACACACAAAGAAGCACACCCCTCCGCTCACCCAGCCCCTTGACTCCCACAAGCACTCACCCACGCACACCCATACACAAACACACAAAAGTCCACCCACGCACCCAACTCCCCGACTCCCACAAGCACCCACGCACGCAGAGAATCATTATCCTTCAGCTGCCCATTCAAGCAGGCCCTTGGGCAACCAATGACTTATTAGGCCATGTCCCACCGGGGATGGACAGGAATAAACCGAAACGCAACATGTAGACCTACTCAGCCTAGAGTTCATGCAGGCTCTAGGCTGACTGAAGGCCATTCGGCCTTACGGGGACAAACAGGATTAGCTTGATGTGTAATATGCAGCTCCACAGCGGAACTACTGTATGTGGACCTAGGCAGACCGAGGCGCTGTTAATGCAGGCTCTAGGCTGACCAAAGGCCATTGATTCCATCCGTTCCATCCCGGGAGTCATTTGTCCCACAAGTGATTCTGGTATTAATTAAACTTAAATGATGTTTTTATAAGCAATGTCTGGGGAGATAGGATGGTTTAAATAGTTTGGTCTCCCTTTTTTAGAACTGGGATCATGGGATCAGAGTATGGACTTGTGTGTAGTATGTTGGTTTTATGGATGTTTTTTATGTCTTTTACTTACTGCAAACAAATTTCCTCAGGAGGACAATAAATGATCTACTACTACTACCGTTGTCCCACACTCAAACGTACAAACACTTTCATTCATCCTGGACTATTGTACTTGTTTTTTAGTGGTAGGGGAAACCAGAGCACTCAGAGGAAACCCACGCAGACACAGGGAGAACATGCAAACTCCACACAGAAAGGCCCCATCTGGTCCGGAAATCGAACCCGGGACTTTCTTGCTGTGAAGCACAAGTGCTAACCACTGCGCTTTACTATGAATGTGTGTAAGAGCGGGTACCTTCTGCAGATAGAGGACCAGACCCTTCAGTGTGCCATAGAAAGATTTCCATCCCCTTTTCCCTCGTGGAGCTGAGGAGAGAATTGTTACATTCAGCAACATTTCTTTTTATTTATACGTTTTATAAAAAATGGAGATTGAATTAAAAAGCTTTTGTGAGTGATTTCTAAAATGACCATCAAAAGCAGATTCCCGTCTAGCTGAGTGACACAGTCGCTTCCATCTCAGGATCAATATATTTGAGGTACATCCTCAAATGCAGCAGTCTTATTATTTTGCAGCTGTGTAACTTTCCAAAAACACCAAATCCACCGGTCAGAATGGCCCCTTTCATGCCAACGTCTAAAAAACAAGGCTACTTACGATTATTTTGATTAAGTTGAACTTACTCCTCTTTCCGTCCTGGTCAGCGTGGACTTTGCGCACCAAGAGTCCACTCTTGTAGAGCTGCTCTTTGGCCTGCTGGGCCATGCTGAGCAGAGGGTTCCCGCTGGGTCCCTGGCGCTTCAGAGTGTGGGACGCAGAGTCTTTCCGAGCGTCTGGTACCACAGTGGCCCCGGGTTTCTGAGCATCCTCCTCATCACTGCGGCACACAGGCATTTAAACAGTATGTTTATGGTTCACATCAGAAACTTTTTACTTTGATGTTCATTTATCAAAAACGTGCAAATTACCTTCAACAAAAAGCAAATGAAGCTTAAGCCAAAGGTTTCCAAAAAAAGGGAGCTCCACCATCTATTATTAACAGCAGGTGGACTTTTAGCTCATTGTGGATGTCTTTAAAGTGCAAATGGACAAAACCTCCACTAAAACATAGTTAACACAAATGTATTTTATAGAATATATTATTCTATTTTTTACTACATTTTTTACCTAGTTTTCCTTGGTTTGATATTTTTGTTCATTTTTCAGTTCCTTATTTGACAAGCGACACATGGAAAGGTAAACAATTTATTACCGTTGCCGTGCCAACCATATTACACAAACGTGAAATAATTAAAGTGCATATAACTGTTTTAAATCCTTTTGTATTTATGACTTACTTTTATGGATAATATTTGTGGAAAGGATTATTCTTTGGTTTACATCAATGAATTGGCAATTTAATGAACCAGTGAAAACCCTCGGCTCGGAATGAAGTTAAATCTAATCAAAACAAACAAAACATTTTGCCCAAATTTAGACTTTGAAATGAAAGGGGCAGTTCCGACCAGTGGAGTTGATGTTTTTTGATATAATTATGCAAACTCAGACATTTCTGGAAATCTAAATATAAAGCATTTATTGTCAATTTCATGAGTTCGCAGGCTAGATTTCTTGCATTTCTGTGACCAAGACCCTAAAAAGTGACCTCGCCAGTTGTGAAATGTGCTGATAAACTCATTTCTAAAAAGAAACATGATTTTAGAAATTTGTCAGGAAAGTTAGGAATGAGTTTGGACCACAACTATCAATTTATTTTACTCGCTCCCTCTTCCATTATTTGTCATTTTAAAAATCATTTAAAAATCTGGTATAGTGCCTTTAAATATAACTGTATTAACTATGTTCTAATGAAAAAAATGTTTTATGTGTCATTTGCACCTTAAGCCTTCATAATAACCCAGAAATTGTCTTATGTAGAGTTTTCCAATTATCATTTTGATGCGTTTTTCATGGGGGTCTCACCTAATTATTTATTTTCTCACTTAACTTGAGTACATGTGTGAGTCTGCACTGGTCTCACGTTATCACCTGTTATTTCTCCCAGCCTGTGGGACCAGGAGGGGACAGCGTCTATGATCAAGCTGTATCATTTCTGACTCAGTGTAAATGTGAACACAGTATTCAGAGGTACATGTGGCAGTTGGACCAAAGAACCAGTGATTGTTTTGCTGTGAGTAAATGATGAAAAGGCTCCACAGCTGAGTGGAGCAGACGATTGGACCAGGCACAGATGGCACCAGCTCTAGTCTGTGGAGACGTGAGAGCTGCATGCACTGAAATGGTGGCTCTGACAAACTCGCTCCATATTTTTTAAGTACTATACTCTCTGAAGTCAACTGCGTGGCTTCATTACGCTTATGACCTAATAAGAGTTTTTACCAGGGTATACATTGTGTTATAGTTTCATTGTTTGGTTTAAAGTAGACAGCTTTGCATTTATGTGATAATATAATAGTTCTTATCAAGTTGCTAACACTAATAATTTGTTAAATATGTACAATTGACTCATTTCAAGATTGAAGCTGGATCCCAGATTGAGACTAACCATGATCAGTGCAGAGAGTTCGCTTGTGGGAGTTCTAGATTGTATAGATGCTGACATGTAATTATTAAGAGAAACAGAGGGAGCTGTTACCATGGTAACAGTGGCTGAAATAACCCTGTGTTTAGATCATAAACATCACACGAGTGGTGTTTAAACAAGTGTCAACTACTCACATAGTCCACTGCAGCTTCTCGCTCCGGATGGATGTGTACAGCGTCTGCAACACACACACACAAAACAGTCAGCTGCCACTCACTTTGTCACTGGTCTGGATGCTAAAGGGACTCAAAGGAATCTTGGGTATTTGACCTTGGACATTTGTTCTTGAACATTTGTTTGTTCACTTCTTTATGAAGTAAAAACACAATGAGTTTTTTTCCATATTCCCACCATGAAGCGCAGAAGATCGTTCTCATGGACTTGTTACTGAACGATGGCTTTTTTTGGCTTGGTCATATATGAATAAAGGCCTTGTAAGTACTTCCTCATGCTGCTCGTAGTTTATTGGAGTGCCTGGATCTGCAGATTTTGTGGTAATCTTTGATCTTTGTTCCAAGAGCACCCTTTACTAGTTTTTGCATTACATTGGCAACCAGCCATCCTCGGTGTTGTGCACAAATCTTGGGTATTACTTGAAATACGTTGCATTCATGTGACTTTTAGACAGACAGGAATTCTGGTAGAATTTGTTTTTGTCAAAATGTAGATGTTTTAATCTAGTTTATGGTCAGTATCCATTTAATTACATTAGATAAGACAATACTTTATTGATCTCACAATGGAGAAATTTACTTATTGTATTAGTATTACATAATCAAACAGAAGTGGCATAAAGTTCAATATTTTCTCTGTGCTAACAATATTTGAGAAATTATGTTGATTTATGAAAAAACAGGTACATTTAATTCAGGGGATTGAAGCAGTTTATACAAAGCTAAAACAGCATTATACTGTTCAGTATATATTAGCAAATATTATTAGACTTTTCAATCAAAAATATTAAATCCTGAACAAATCGACAGTTCAGTTTGGAGAGAGTCTGAAGTCTGAAAAGCACTGTCTGCTGAAAGCTCACACAGCCACAGAAATGATAACAAATATTTACCCATGCTACTCAAAATATGAATAATATACTAAAATATCAGACAACAAAACATAGGTGCTCTTGTGAGCACTTGTAGCAAAAAACAAACTAGAGGAACCAATGTGACATGAAAGTAAAACATGTGCGGCCTTATCCGTTTAGGCTGAACGACTACAATGGGTAAGGCAGGACTGACTTCTTAGTGGAAGTAGGTGAAAGGATTGGGTTCAGACCTAGACTGCCCATTTGGTACTCAATCAGCAATCGAGTCTGGCTGGGTCTGCCTGTGGTATGTTACTCATGCATTCATACAATAGAAAGAAAACAACACAGACTCATATAAGTTTTTTAAGGTCTACTTCTACCAGTTTCCCGTCAGAGGAGCCTAAATTCTGCTGATTCATGCACACTTGTATCCTCAACTTTTTCAGTCATCCGAACTAAGGCTGGGGAACAGTGACGATGTCTTGGTTGAGGTGTTACCTTCTTGCTTCGGTCCTTGGACTTGGGCAGCAGGTCAGAAAAGGCCAGGGGCTTAAGTGAACATGAGCGCTGCTTCCGATGACTTCTGAAAGTGTCGGCGTCTCTGGAGCTGCGGCGGTTCTGAACCACACACAGAGAGCGGGAGCGGGAGCGATCCGTCGACTGAATGCTGTTGACTCCAAACATTTTCTAATTATCTAAAATTAATATATTTATGAATCTAGATATAAATGTTCATTTCCACAAAAAAGCCTTCAGCCTTGGTTGAGGAATTGGCAAATAAAGCCCCGCTGTGGTGGTGCAGAGGAGCAGACGTTGACTAATGGTCCCGTGGTCCTCTGCAGAGCTGCATCAGAATTCTGCCAACAGCGAGAGAGATGACTGAAAGCTCCTCAGGAGTGAGGACTGCACCTGCACATGGAGTTTAGCTGTGGCAGCGGTCACACACAGCAGAGTCAAAGCAGCAGATAAACAGTCTATTCAAATACAGGTCTGATGCAGCAGTGTCACTCCGAAGGAATCCCTTGTCTCCAGATCCTTGTTACCGCGGAAACGGTTCAGCAGTTCCAAAGATGCACCCACTCACACACGCCCACTCAGAGCGCGCGGTTTACAGCTGCAGACTCATGGGTTAAACACTGGTATCCTCGTCTGGACAAACACTATTGCTTTTTTTTCTCTCCGAGACTGCTCTGTTCAGCCTCCCCCTCCCTCCTGCTATCCCTCTCTCTCTCTCCCCAAATGCGCAATTTCTCAAAGTTACAGCGACCAATCAGAGCCAAGATCTTTCATCCTTTAGAAGCGAAAGCAAAATCACTGACAAGGACTTTACATCTGACAACCTCCATACATTAGAAAGCAGGTGTTTGCAGACATATAGCCAGGTAAATCTCGCATGCTTACAGTTAGTCCAAAATTCTGCTGCACGTCTTTTAACAGGCACACAATGAATATAGATATAGAGAACATACTGTATATACAGTATAACATAATATAGAAAACAATTGTATCTTCATTGCACTGGCTCCCTGTTCATGTTAGAGTTGATTTTAAAATGTTATTGTTTGTTTTTCAGGCTTCGCATGGACTGGCACCCGCGTACATCTCAGACCTCATTATACCCTACACTCCCGCGCGCTTGCTGAGGTCTGAGAGCCAGCTCCAGCTCACGGTCCCAAAAACAAGGCTAAAAAGTCAGGGTGACCGGGCCTTTTCAGTTGTTGGCCCCAAACTGTAGAACATTAAAACAGCATACATGCCTTTTATTTATTTTATTGTTTTTAACTATATTTATTCGTTTCATACAATTTTGACTGTTTTTTTTTTTTTTTTATCTTATTTTTATTATATTTTTCATTGTTGTTTGTTACATATTCTTCTCTGTGCAGCACTTTGGAGACTTGGTGTTGGTAAAATGTAGGGATGGTCCGATATGTCGGCAGATATTTGCCTTTTTTTCAAATATTGGTATTGGCCCAATTGGGAAAAAAATATCGACAGGGGATTTTTCCATGTTAACTGCTGTTTCTCTACAGCACAGATAGGCAAGTGATCTAACTGGGGCAACACAAATTATCTAAAAATGTCCCCAAGAGGAAGCAAGATTTTAATAGAAATAAATCTGAGTGAACCACTGTAACCATTATCATTATCAATTTTTCCAATGATGAATTTAGGACCTTTACTCAACGTCTTGCTATTGATTTTAAATGTTGATATTAATATCGGCAAATATCGGATATCTATATCGGCAGAAAATGTTCATATCGGACCATCCCTAGTAAAATGCCTTATACAAATAAAAGTGGATTGGATACAGAAGGAATAGAAAATGTTAAGA
>OMNZ01016159.1:12363-25852 GCA_900303255.1 Lesueurigobius sanzi
AGTTTGCATGTTATCCGCGTGTCTGCGTAGGTTTCCTCCGGGTGCTCCGGTTTCCTCCGGGTGCTCCGGTTTCCTCCGGGTGCTCCGGTTTCCTCCGGGTGCTCCGGTTTTCCCTACCACCAAAAACATGCACAATAGGCCAGAATGAATGAGAGTGAGAGAGTGAATGGTTGGTGGTGGTGGAGGGGCCGATTGGCGCAGAATGGCAGCCTCGCTTCCATCACCACTGAGTATGGAGTGAATGAATAATGTCTACAGTGCAGCGCTTTGAGAAACTTGGTAATCAGGCTTGAAAAGCGCAATACAATTGTAAGCCATTATTATTATATATTTCCACGTGACATGTGTAGTGTGTCCAGATGGGGTAAACTGGCTGTAGTCTTGTATCTTGTGAGCTCTTTGTGGGTGCTGATACCTCCACCTCTGGAGGGGCGAGGTGGGTGGGAGTGCCCCAGATGTCCCACTTTTATTGAGGTATAGCACTGAGTGAAAGTGGGCCCAAGTGAATACATGAAAATCCTGTAAGAGCTGAGGGATGATGGTTTGGTGCAGTTGTTACAAAGACTCACTGTGCAGTGATCTGCCAGACGGAAGCCTTTTGGAAGCAAAGTAAAGATTAATAGCTATCACCATAACAAGAAACTTAGAAAATTATATATTAACCTAAAGAGACTAAAACTCATTATCCCTAACTTGTCTTTCCGGGTTATACGAGCAAACTCTTCATAAGCCCCTCCCACTTCTCTCTTTGGCTGCGTAGCTGTTGTTGTTTATAAAACAGAAAAAATAGAGCGGTGCCTTGGGGTGGTGAAGGTTCTCTTCGATAGAGAGATAAAGAGATTGCAAGGAAAGGAAAGCATTTCCTGGATATGTAGGGATGCAGGAGGAGCTTTTGGGAACAGGACTAGCTTTTTCTGAGCTGCTGCCGTGCTGCTAAAAACAGCCACTGGAAGATTCAAAGATGACTCAAACATGCACGAGTGACTCGGAACACAGCTCCAGCTATGTTTTTGAACAATGTAACATAACATGGTAAAAAGGTCTATGTCAATTTGGCAAAGTATAAAGATATAATGAAATATTAATATTATATTTCGCTTTGGCACATTTCTCAGATCATTTCTCTGATTTATATGTCCCAAAAATAATATAGTGTATAAAGATGAACTGTGACCTACGTTTCATTCTCATTGTTCCATGCATCCATAGCCTATGAGGTGAGTGGAGCATTTTCAGTACAATCACAAATAAGTACAATCACAAAAAATAAATAAATACTTTCTTAGCACTCAAATGTTACAAGTCTCAATGCCATTTCCTGTCCAATATTTTTTGGTAAATTCACAGAATGGAAGAAAGACTGAGACAAGGAAAGATAGACTGAGACGGCTTCTACGTGGATGTGCTTCAGTTGGATTTAGCTGTATGAAGTGAGATCAAATATTGAGTAACTGAAGGAAGGGCATCAGCACATCAAAGACATGGATCGGGAGGCACCGGGAGAGATTAAAGGCAGCCTTGAAGAAGTGAGTGAAGGAGACCAAACTGCAGCGGTTGTAGTCACATGATGGTCAGTCAATAGCCAATGTACCGCTATTGCCAATGTAAGCGCCCGCCTTCTGAACATGGCTCGTACAGTAGCTCGCCATCTTAAACGCTTACTCAATGGCCTTGATGTGGAAGGTCACCAGAGAATAGGAGAGAATCCACTGCTTTGGGAAGTTACTTAGTGGCCAGGGGGCGAAGGAATGTCTTAATTTTGAACAGTCTGTCACTTTATGTGTTATAGGTCAATTTCACATAAACCAAAAGACAAGATCCAAAGGTGAAGCAGCAATGAAAAAAGATAAGTATAATTTTCATGTAATTCTGCCCAACCTCAGCGAGTCGTGCAGTTTGTGGTCGGCAAAAATGTGAAAAAATGATTTTCTGTTTCTGACCTAACGCCGACATGAGGACAGTTTTCCAGCGTATTGTTACTGGAGTTTCTAGTAAAGCCTCTCAATGCACGGTACATTGCTCAAATTTTTGTATTTTGTTGTATAGTTTACTTACCATTGCAGATTCTGAGGAGGCAGCAGCATCTTTTATCTTGGGACTGGTTTAGACACAAACTCTATTTTTCCACAGTCAAATAAGTCCTTGTTTACGAAGCATTTGTCGGTAAAAAGCACAAACAAAAGCAAGCAGAAAGGGTGGTCACCATCACAGACAAACTCCGACTTCTTTCGCTTGGAAACTTGAAATTGTGGCTTCTCCTGGGCATCCAAAGAAAAAGCAAAACCACCATAACCTGCATAAAAGCTCATAAAAGTCGATTTTGCATGATACGTCTGCTTTAAACTGGGGTGAAAAAGTTTTGGATGGAAAGTCCTGCCCTCTCTTCCTATTGGGCTTCACGCAGCTAATAACGATGCTACGTCCATGTTTTCCATGGTCTATGGTCCACCTTCTGAGAAAATATTGTTACTTCAAGTTCTGTTGTATTGCATTAACTTTTGTCATGCAAAGATTCAGACTACAACTTAAAATAATATTAATGTACTTAATGAACTTATAGTTACATGAACATGTTTGGGATAAGTGACAACACAACAGAACTCCTGTATACCAGTCTGTGGTGGCCAGCGCCCTGTACGTCACTGTGTTCTGCTGGGGGAGCACCACCACCAAAATGGACATCTGCTGGATCACAAACTGATCCTTAAAGCTGGACCGGTGATTGGCTGTCAACTGGAGACATTTATGACAGTGAGACAGAAGGACACGGGACAAACTGCTCTCCATCATGGACAATCCTACACATCCACTCCACCGGACTATAGAGGGGCAAAGGAGCTCCTCCTCTAGCAGACTCTTATAGCTCCACTGTGTTGGAACATTACAAGAGCATGTTCTTACCATACTCTTTACAGCTGTACACCGACTCAACAGTGTTCATAAAAAAATCTCTATAATGACATCTCTTATGTACACTGGATTAAAAAAAATTTAAATAAGATAACTAATAAGTGACATTGCAGATTTCGTAAACACTGAGGTTATTGCACATACTAAAATCTTGAAACATTGTTATTGCACATAGAGCTATACAGTAGAATTGTACAGTCTGACAGCGGTGGGTATGAAGGACCTGCGGTAGCGCTCCTTCTTGCACTGGGGGTCTCAGTCTGTCGCTGAAGGAGTGTCTAGTCTAATTTCGCTTGCGGATCAAATCAAAGTGTGTCAAAGTCTATATACAGTTGTGCTCAAAAGTTTACATATACCCCTGGCAGAATGTCAAAGTATGTAAACGTATACATTTCATAGAATGTTAATGATAACACAAAAACCTTTAGCCAACTGTCTCTGATCAAAAGTTTACATATTGTGCATCTTGACAGAAACATCAATTTTTTAAGAGAGTCCTGTATTTCAGCTGAAGTGAGTTTTTCTTTGCTCCTGAATAATTTTCCTGGCAGTTGTTGAAGGTCATGTAAACGTTAGATCAGGGATGTTTGAGTAGTTTCTGTTTCATTATGAGTTCAAAAGAGTCAACTCAGTTCTTTGACAATACAGTAAATGGCATAACCACTAATCATGAGTGGAAAAATGATTGTGTTATCATTCATATTCAATGAAAAATGGCCAAAAGATTTAAAGGATATGAGCACAACTGTATAATCTCACAACTATAGTTTCACAGAATGCATATGTACACACTTCCAAGCACTGACATTCAAATTCTATCAAAGTGCCCTGTTCTGGTCCAATCTGTGTGAGCCATTCCTTCCTGGATGGCTTCTGGCTGGGTTTAAAAGTTGAGCTTGTAGGTGAACCTCACTTATAAATATGCATTGGCTCTAAGCCTTGTAGTCTCACTGCTCTCTGCTCCCCGCAAAACCTCAGTCCTGTAATCGGTTGCAACACAGGTGCAATGATACGTGCGTGCTATGTGTGCCTCAGCAAAGATATGGCTTGTAATAGTATTTTTTCTGTGGTTATCGCCGCTGCTGCCATGCCATTTTTTCCCCCTCGGCAGTCACGCTACAACATAAACATCTAAAGGATTAAAAGATTTATGTCAAGACTGCGAAATCTCAGGAGAATCTTCGATCTCACCCGCTGCAAAGCCAACCCATAGGAATTCGTAAAGATTTGCCCTATAAATACTGCAACTGCAAGGCACGGATGCATGTGTGTAGCTGTCTCCGTGATGGCTTTATTATCGCCCCACTAACGCGGTTGAAAAAAAAAGACGCAAAGAGACGATTCCAACCCGTCGCAGTGTAACAAGTCCCTAAATATAACATTGAGATGTGTCCAACCGTGCGTGTAATCCTGATGCTGAATTTAGATATATATTTTTTTCCGTTAATATTTGTGAGGGTGCGTGCTCCCTGCATGTGCCGCTCGTCGAAAGGCACAGAAGCTCAAGGCCTCAGATCTCTGCGTGTACGATCTGCTGGGAATGTGTCATGTGATGATCCTTTTTTATCTACGCAGTTGGTGTGTGTGTGCGAGTGTGTGTGTGAGTAAGCGTTCTTGTTGCACGGGCTAAGGACTCCAGCTCCATCTTTCTCCCACTCATCTTCCTCTGCGTTAGCTGGGTGTGGATACATAACAGTTACTCAAATGGCTCTGAATAAGTCAATTTTAGGGTTCTTCTTTTGAGACTGAGAATTGTATACAGTATGGATCAGATTTTGTTGTGAATAATCTACATTAAAACATTTCCGTTTCTTAAAGGAACAGGCCACCGTTTTTCCATACTGAGATATGTTCTTACCTGAGCTTAGACGAGTTGATGCGTACCTGTCTGGTCTTTGTGTGTGCCCTCAGTCACGCAAAAAGACCAAAGATGTTGTTAGTATTCAGCCCCTCTCAGCATATTCCTATGGACCCAAACAGGGGTGAAGTTAGAAGCCACCAAGCTCTTCCACGTTTTCCCTATTTAAATACGGTTATGTGAGTAGTTTCACGATCCAAGTATAGTTACACATGTCGATTTTATAAGTAGATAAAAAGTGGTACTATATTGTAAGGCGTAGGAATATCTTCACTGAAGTGACGATATTACTGCGTGGACATCAAAGTGCTCCTATAGGGTGTTATTACACCTTACAATAGTACCACTTGGTACCAGTATGTAAAAACGGTGGCCTATTCCTTTTTTTTCCACTGGTAAGTTCATGTTGTCTTTGTTTTTGTTTGCCCATGAAATCTTTTACTATTAAGAGCAGCCTTGTGGTTGAAGGATTACTATAATGCTGATGAAATGCAAGTATAAGTAATGCATAGAGTGCCTTGAAAAGGTACTGTCTGAAAACACTTTCTGATCATCAAGACAATTTTTATATCACATCAAGACAACCCCAGAAAATACAAAATGCAGTTTTCAAATGATTATTACATTTATTAATGTTTTTTTTTTTTTTTTTTTTTTATAATACTCACTCTTGTAATTTTACATCAGATGCAGCGGGCTGCAGATCTGACAAAATGTTTAACTTTTGTCTCATCAGTCACAGAACATCTCTCCTAAAGTCTTGGGGATCATCAAGAAGTCTTTGAGTGACAAAAAAGGCAAGGCAAATTTATTTGTAGAGCACAATTCATACACAAGGCAATTCAAAGTGCTTCACAATTTACAAGAAATCAGATAAAATCAATCAATAAAACAAATATAATCATTGACTAATTACATTAAAAGTGACATTAAAAGTGAAAAAAACTGTCTCGATCAGAAACATCTGATCTGCAGCCCGTTGCAATGTTCAATGTCATGTCGAACATGAAGAATTTGGTGCTGTAAATGCCCATACTGGGCAATCCACCTCACCTAGAATAATGTGAGTTGTCATGTTTCAGTTTGAATAAAATATTTTGTAACTCTTTCAACATTTAGAGTCATCAAGGATGTTTGTATCCACATTTGCCAGATAAAAACATGACAGTAATTGACATTGCTTTTGACTTTTCTATTGCACTGCTCTCGTCTTGATCAGAGGCTCTGAATACTTTGCACTGTATCGTAATAATTCCTGTGACAGGTGAACATCATCTTTATACACTATTATTAGGAAGGTCTGAGTAGTTCTTTGAGAAATAAAATACAAAAAAAAACATTCTGTAGCTTTGGGGCTTTGAGCTTTTTCTCATTCATCTCTTGGCACTGTTAAAAGTGAAGGATTACTAGGATCAAGGTTGCTTTCATTGACTTTGTTAGGCTGTTATTGATATCTGTGCAGAAGCATTGACACCTGATTACTTTTTACTTTTATTAAACTGATCGTCTGTATTTTTAAACATTTGTCACAGCTATTTGTGTCTAGAAAAAGCTTGTGATTCACGACACTTGAAGCCCTTCATTCATTGTTTATTAACCTTGTGATATTTCACCCGTGCCCCACTTTTGGTACAAATCTTTCGTAATCTTCTATCCTCTTCCCAATGCAGTATGCCAGAATAAATATTAAAAATAAATGACTTGTCAAACGGATATCAGAGCACAACAGAAACATTGTGGAACGTGCAACCAGCCGCTTGAGATCTGCGTGAAAGCTTGTCAGTTCTGAACTTGTGTGTCTCCATTCTGGCTTTTCACTTTAGTGACGGGGCATAGATGGCAGTATTAGGGCCATGAGCCAAACTGAACTCTTCCCTTTCCCTACTGAGACCGACCACTCCACTGTGCCAACGGCTGCAGTAACCTTAGCACAGCTGACCTTGGATGCAATAACCCCTTTATTATGTGATTCTGATACCTCGATGTATACCAGTGCACCTTCCTACTTTGCCACCTTTTTGAACGCACTTATACATTTTTTTTTGCCAAGTTTGCCAAAATAATTAGAACTTGTGTTGGGCTTCACAGCGTACATCTATGAAGGAACATTTTTAAAACATCCCTGAACAAAAACAGTTAGATTCACTTCATTCAAAGTCGGTGTTTTGCCACAAATCATGCAGCGTCTTCAAGGCTGTAGCTCCCACAAGATCCTGGTCAGGGCCGGCCCAGCCTAATCACAGACAATGCAGCTGCTTAGGGCCCCAAGACCAGCAGGGGGGCCCCAATCGTGTATAAATTTGTATTACAGGTGTTGAGTGCCTCATAAATTTCTCTCAAATGTTGAATGTCTCTTCAAAAAAACTGAAGAAATCTATAAATGAGTTTTTCAAGAAATTTGCCAGTGGGGTAAGATTCAGATTCAAATAACTTTATTCATCCCACTTGGGGCAATTCATTTAGAGCAGCTCAGACACAATGTCAAAAATACAGACAAGAGACAAAAGACAAAAAGACAAGGACGAAAGTGGAGTTCATCAATACAAATAAAAAAGAGAAAATGATTATTACATTCAAATAAAAAAAATCTTATTTCAAGTAAATGAATATTGTTTGTATCTACACAGTCCAGTTGAAGGCCGTGGGCATTGACTAATTTATTGGAATATGTACAGTATTTATCCGAAATGAAATTGAGGGGGCCCATGACATAATTCCGTTTAGGGCCCTGTGAATGCTTGGGCCGGCCCTGGTCCTGATTCTGGTTCACCTATAGGCATCTTTTGACTGATTGGACTCATTGCTGACATTTAATGCTATTGTAAATTAACTTTATCAATTTGCCAGTGCCTGTTTAAACCATGTAATTGAATGACCTCAAACTATAATCCTTAAAGTTTCCTGTGTTTATAAATCTTTTGGTTTGATCTTGATGAGCAGTGAGCACTAGGCTGGACAAACAAGTCAGACCCTTGCAAAATGTACATTCTTGACATGGCTGCTGATCACTGTAACTGAGGCATCCACCTATAACTACATGTTTACAGTGACACCCATAGGTTAGTCTTATGTAAACAAAGATTATGCAGTTGATGTCCCCTCCCTTCCGCTCTCCACAGGCCCTGCCCACTGTAAACTGAACTACAGTAGCCTGTCCGCCCTGTGCCCTGGCTGTCAGCTTTCCAGGCAGGCTGTGTTGACAAGGGGAGGCCACTAGGGCTGTCTGTCAGGGGTTATTCTTGGGGCGGAGACAGTTCAGCCCATTCACTGACACTGGCTGCGTGAGCAGGGGCCTGGGGGGCGGGCGCTTGGCGGGGATATACAGTGTGTGTATGGGAGGGCGGACGCTTGTGCATTTGGTGGGGAGCTACCAGAGGTTAGCCTCGCCAGATGACAGGTATGAGAGAGGCAGAAAGAGAGGCTCTGGAGGTAAGGGGAGAGATATGCCGGGTCTATGCACACAAACACACACACAGACGGCCAGATGAAGGGCGGAGGAGAGGGGCAGCCACCTCAACTACACAGCTGGGGATTAAAAGAGAGGTATAATGGAGACACGCACCATTGAGGAATACAAACTTTTAGTAAATGTATCGTAGATACATAAAGATGGGCATCTAGTTTAAAACACATATTGATTGAACCAACATCACTGGCAATATTGAAGGCAATATAAACAGACACTTGTACATGGTATATGCAGTACAGTACAATTGATATATTTGGGAGGACACGTCTAAGATTATTAAAATGTGTTTTTCGAATTTTAAGAATGAGGAAATTACGGTAGTCCCTTGTGGATCGGCACAAGGGTCATACAATTTCCCACGTCTCTCACAGGAAGGTGACCTCAGAGCTGGGCTGCAGGCACGAAGGTAAAAGTGAGTTCAGTTTCAAGTAGCCAACACTTCAAATGTGAAATGTTACGATATCCATGACATTCTTAATTTACTATCTAACTAATTCATTATTGATCAAAGAAATAAGTTTGATATACAGTACATGCATTTAAAAATGTCTTTATTTTGAGAATTGGCCAGTGGCCCCTTTGGCTGAACCAACTGTATTGAGTAAAAACACCTGCAGGGCATGATGCATCTGTAAAGTTACAAATACTCATGAATCATAGAGTATGAGCTGCTGCTTAATTATTCATTTTAAAGGTTGTTGTTATGGTTTGTTTAATGGATCTTGGTTCTCCCGAAGCTTAAGACAGAGAGCCTAAGCCTCCAGGTTTACAAATGTGAAACCTTCAGTTTTTACAGTGTGTTTGACATTCATAATGCAGCTTCCTAAATGTGCATTTAAATACAATCTCTAACGAGGTGCGTCTGCAGCATATTCTTTACTTTTACCTTAGACCTCAATTATCATCGGGACTTTCTAAATCTAAGATTAGATGAATGGCAATTGACTCATTCCTGTTTCCTATAATAGAAGCAGCATCCTGATGCACCAAATGAGATGGAGTTCAGGCATTAGCATTGTGTTAATTTGACCCTTGGTGCGTCTGTGCAATCAGATCTGAAGCCAAAGCACTTAGCCTATGCTAAGGATTAATGACGGCCATCTAAAACAATTTGGGAGCCAATCAGTTGAAGTGAGGAGGCTAAATCTAATATGATAATTTATCTGCATCGCAGTGCCTGGCCTGGCAGGGAGGAGTATGCTAATTGTGCGACCCTTACCTAGTGTCTGGATGCACACAGCTGGGTGTGTGCACTCACTCGCCTATGGGGAACTTTGAGGGACTTTGGAGTTTGCTGAAGCGACTTCTCCTTGGAGGATGATGGGAAGTGAACTCCGGCGCCTCACAGTGCGCTCAGCCCTGCTCCCCTCAACCCCTCCATTTCAATTTCCATAATGTGCCTACCACCAATGACATGACAGCACGCCGCAAATAAGTGTCTATATTAGTATCAGATGGAGATGTAGAGGATAGAGCTTTAAACTGGTTGGAGGGCCTCCCCAAGGGAGCATTTCTATCCGTATAGAACATCAGTTACACAGTTACAACAATAGACTCTAATTGATTTGTTTAATTAGCTGGAGATAAAACTTCTTCTACAGCCTGTCATGTTGATTCAGAGGGGGCCTCTGTGTCTCTCTGCAGCCTCATGGCCTGCGTCAAACACCATGCCAGTCAGACTGCCATTTAAGTTTAATTATATGTAAATGAAACTACTGAACCTCTTTCAATGGTTATTACTAAAACAAATCTTTGGCTTCACCTTTTACTTCAACACTCAGGCAAAGACACTCAAGCTTCTTGTAAATTCTTGAAAAACTTTGCTCGGATACTATTTAAATTTTATGCCCTAGTTCAGACAGACAAGCAATTAATCAGCGCTTTTGATGGAGAGGTAACTCAGTAAAATCCTCTGGCAGCTTTGTATTGTCCAAACTGAGTGCACTTGGGTCGGTTGGGGAGAGGGAGGGGTGCGATGGCGTAGGGGACTCTGGATCAAGGGGCCTGTATGGGGCTGCGTAAGAGTTTCTCTTTAAACTGATGCCGCACAACAAAAACATTCAAATCCTTCACACCCCCTCTTCCCCATGGTCTTAGCTTGGCTGTTTACTATGTCCCTAAACTTCTAGCTATATAGTTGGAGCTACATAAGAGCAGGGGAGTGATTACAACTTCCTTCAGTGTGAATGGTGCAGATGTCGGGCCGGCCTCACTCAAGCAGAACAATGGCCTCAAAGGCGTCCTGGACACAATAGGGCTTTCTCCGCGGCCTGGAGATGTGTCTCTATAGCAGCTTGCGGCGCGGGGATGCTAAGCAGGTGGCGCACAGGAGACAGACACAAGCCCTTTTTAAGTTTGCCTGAGTGAAAAGCATGAGCGCTACATGTGTGGAGGAGATTGCTTCTGTGGTCAGCCCGGGCATTAGCGTCTGGAGGTGTCATTTAGCGGTGGATTAGCCAGCCTGTCCCGTTCACTGGGGATTTTCTCTCTATTGATGGGGCGCACAGAGAGGAGGTCGGATTGATGCTTAGAGGCGTCAGTCCCTCTGATCTGCCCCGGCACGGTTAAAGATTGAGAGCTCTTTCACTCTCTGAGAAGGAAGTTACAAAGTCCCCTTCACAACGCCGCCGACAAAGTCCCTGCGCAGCACTCTCCCCACACAGCGCCCTTCTGCAAACGCTTAATAAGAATGGTTTAAAAGATGAAACACATCCAGATTTCACAAGCTAAACATTTATTTGAATTAGTTATTTATTTGTTTCTCGTGATTACATCATTTATTAGTAGCACTTTAGAATAACATGCTATTTTTATTAGTATATTGTTGTAGTATCTGTGAAGAACTGGTGAATACTGAATTCATTATTTATTTACAAAGTATTCCTCAACGTCACTTCTTGAGAAACAATTGTATTAGCCCAGTACAATAAAGGCTTTTTTGGAAAAGTGTGAGTGGAGAATTGTAGTGTGGGAGGAGTGCCTTGGTTCTTTGTTCTTCTCTTAAGTTTCTGTTCCCCAAACGACAAAGAGAACCTTCCCCAAAAACTGCTTTGGTGGTACTGACTTCCTGAGCACTTTGTGTCCAGTTTCTCTCATATTCCTCACCATTTGTTACAACGGAAACACAGCATTTAGGAGCTTATAAATGATTAGGAATGGTTTGTAAAAAAAGTATTTACCAATATTTTACAAATGTGTAACAATTACTTGATGTGAACCGATTGAGAGGTCAATTTTGATTTTTTTAACCCGGTTTGTCCCTTAATTGTCTTTAGTTTTAAAAAGTAAAAAAAATAGACTCCGCCTTCTCAATGGTTATTTTGATGTTTTATTGAGTACCAGGAAGTCACTACACCATCCACCGTGTTTCCCACGCGTATCCATTCATGATACACATGTTTGTTATTCACGTGGTGTTCATAAAGTGACCAATCAGACGCTGATTCATTTTATTCCTGGAAGAAGCCATCGGAAAAAGACACCCATGAGCAAACATTCCAAAACTTTAAAGCCTCTGTTCTCCAAATTAGGTTTTTTTTTTTCACTCTTGCGACCAAATCATTTTAGTAGCTTTAGTTTCCAGTCTTACTTTTGAGTACTTTTGAAGTTTTTTTTTTTTTTCAGTGAGATTTTTCAATATCTGCTTCCTAGCCGGGTTTATTGAGCTTTGTTTATTTATTTTTATAGATTTATTCACTAATAACTAGTTTATTCAAAAACTAAACAAGATTTCCCAAATCTCTTCTGGAAAAAAAAAACATTTTAACTAATATATCAACAAAATAAAACTATAAATTGATACACAATATATAAATTTTGGCTAGTTTCTAGTTGAAAAATGTGTGTGACATAAAGGCTTTTGTGCTATCATTCATATTATATGAAATGCATAAGTTAACATACTCTGATATTCTGCCAGGGGATGTAAACTTTTGAGCACAACTGTATATAAAGTGGCAATATACGTCTCACCTTAATTGTACAATATACGTCTCACCTTAATTGTACAATATACGTCTCACCTTAATTGTACAATATACGTCTCACCTTAATTGTACATGCACAAGCTTAGGCGCCTACTCTACCCCTCATTCTTCTTCCCCTCCCCTCTCTCTCTCTCTCTCTCTCTCCCCCCTCCCTCTCTCTCCCTTTCTGGAGCTGAATTATAATTTGCTCTGCACTTCCACCAGCAGTGTGGCACTTGGTTACATTGGTTTTAGCCCGGGCCCAAGCCGAGCGAGCAGTGGGGACCAAATGAGGAAGAGTCACCTGGCGTCTCCTTCCAAGGTCTTGCAGAGTTAACATGTAATGAATAAATTAATATCTAATGAAGAAAAGGGGGGGGGGGGCACTGTGGCGCTCACCCCGCACTCATGCCATCAGGGGCACGAGGCGGGAGAGGCAGGAGTCTGAGGAGGATGCTGCGATTTTACAAACAACATCAAAAGCGGGGGAAAGATTGGTGCTAAATACTGTGCATGCTCCCCCGCTGTGATCATTTGAGCAGAAGTTAATGTCATCTGTACTTTTCCTCTTTCGTCTTCTCTGTCTCATTTGTCTACTCATTTAGTGCTATTCAAACCAGAACCGGGCCTTCATCAGTGCTGGCTGATTAAAGGAAGCCGGCTTTTGTAGCTTTTTTCTTTTTTTTTTTTTCACCCAGGTAATTTTTATGATCATTTTTAGGCTTCTTTGTTTTTTAGCCGATCTTTGATTGGGTAATTCATGCTTTAGATGCCAGATTTTTCCACATTTTTTGTCAGCAAACCCAGTGAGTGTAGTATACCAGCTCTATCACATGAAGTTAGATGTTAGTCATGTTAAATTAATGTTTTAGTGTTGAATTTAAATAAAATACCCTTTGAAAGTTACTATGATTATCACATCCATGGAGCATAAGGGTTTTGTCATTGCAAAGAGGTGGGCTATTCCGATGCATTGATGATTTGACCAACAATCACAGCGATTCTGTTCTCATTTTGTGTCAAAATTGTATTTGGAGATGCAGATTAGACAGATGCTCATAATTTTATGTCTAATAAAATATTTTACATGATACATTTCAGAGCTAGCGCAGTGAAAATGATTGTTGTGTGTATAGTCTTACCCAAAGTCCTCTTTACATGACTGAACACAATATATTATTTGTCTCTTGAAAGTGCCTGTTCTTGGCCCGCTCCCAATCCCCTCCGCGTCCCTCTGTGTTGCAGACGGCCCTACAGTATGGCGTACGATGTATTGCGGCGGGGAAA
>OMNZ01016159.1:30861-46237 GCA_900303255.1 Lesueurigobius sanzi
GTTTTAGCCGACTGTACGCGCCGGCCGTGAGCTGCAGCGAGGAGCGCGTGGCACCAGCACGTGTGTGTGTGTCGTCGCCCGTGGCCTCTTCCATGTGCCCCCCCCCCCCCCCCCCCCCCCCCCCCCCCCCCCCTCCCCATCCTGTTAATAGTTTTAGCCTGGTCTCTGGGTGCGCTGGTCTGAACTGTGGGTCAGCCTCCACATTAATTACAGCCTCTGGTGATTACGGGGTGAGGGAGAGAGTGGCGGAGTTTGCTCAGAGTGTGGCGGGCATGCACACTGTTGACTTAACCGCGTCTGGGTCCAGGTTAAGTATTGACGCTATTGTTTCTTAGTGACCCGCAACCGCCGCGCTCTGAAATGAATCAAGCGGTTCCTGTCTGATGGAGTTTAAGCTATACTTGGACTTGGCTAGAGAAAGTTCCATGAAACGATCGGGTAGTCGTCTTTAAGGATGAAAAATATATCTTTCTGAATGCAATCCTTCTGCAAAAAGTGCCATTTCAGAGTTGGCATCCTTGTCTTCTGCTTAGATAGAGAGAAGAATTATGAATATGGAAAAGAATATGGAAAAATTAGGTAACTATATGGTTTAAAAGTAACGTCACACTTTACAACTTCTTTTCAGACCTTTTTGTCTTTTTAATTTTGCACTTGGCACAAGGAGAGGAGGGTCTTAAAGGAACAGGCTTGAGCTGGAAACCAAGAATGGTAAACTTTGAATAAGCCCATTTCAATATAACATAACCTAATAATAAAAATAATATAATTCTAATGAACATGTAAAATGATGAACACAGGTGTTTGAAATTGTAAAAAGTACAATACTCCCACTCTAAAGGGGGTTATCATGCAAAATCAAGCCTTTAAGAATGCTGTGTATACCAGGGCCGGTAGCTGCTTAGGGCTCCGAGACCAGGGGTGAGGGGGTCCAAAAAGTGTTGTATGCTTCAAATATTGCCTTTGCCTCCTCTGAAAATGACTTTTTTTGCAAACATTGTCAGGGTGAGAAGTGAGAGACTGACTGCTGTATCTCATTTTGTTTTGTGAATATGAATTATCTTTCCTATAGGATACTGATGCCGTGTGGTAGGTCCATGAGATACGCTGGAAGACTGTTGGCTGGCTCAAACTCTGGTGAGAGCGCTACCAGACCAATCACAGCACGGGAGGCGGGAGTTACCGAAGCGTCATTTTCAGCTACAAACTAGTCAAGATGGCGGCCTTGTCTTCTGTTTTGAATCAGCTGAACTTGTCCTTAAAACCGCAACAACTGGCTGCTCTGAAGGTTTTTCTTTTTAAGGACTCTTCTTACTGTGTTTATGTCACATCTGTGTTTCTCTGATTGGTTCACGATGGGTTTGTTAGTCCCGCCTCTAGTCTCGAATGTGAAAGCCAGCCAATGGCGCAATCCCAGACTGTCTTCGAATGTATCTCACACATGGAGTCTGGCTGGTTTGCCAGCCTAGTCGTGAGGGCCCCAAGACAAAAATCTGCTTAGGGCCCTGTGAAGGCTTGGGCCGGCTCTGTTTGCTACAGCAAAGCTCAGCCCCTACAGAGGTTTGTTGTGAAGGGGAGCGAGGAGAAGGCAGGAGGAGCTTGGAGATACAGACTTGTTAAACCAGGTAGAATAACTAATGGACAATTTGAGCATGTTGTTTTACATCAACATAGCACTTTCGAACCAACCAAGTGTTAGATGGTGATAAAGATGCATTTGAAATGTTTAACAATAGCAAAAATCATGATACCCTCTCTTTACTGGGGCGGTATCATGATTCACTGAGTTTTCTTTTACATAAATAATAATAATGTATTTTTATTTCACCAGAGCACCAATTTGGATTTTTTTCCCCAGCACATTTGACACTGATATTAACGTAGCTGCAATAGTTGTCATATTCTTGTTGGCATAGTGTTACCCACGCTCTCACTGGCCCATCTTCTGATTGTGAGGTGTGGACAAAGCAGGTGCAGCGAGGGGAACATGCGCGGCAGCTTTCCATTATGAGATAGTGTGTATTACTGTGTATTACTGTAATCCAGAGGGCCTCCTGCTCGCTGTGCCGTGTGCCAGGCTCCTGGGTGGGCAATCTCAGAGACAGTGGGGGACACTCGGCTTATTTCTGGGCACATTTGGCATGGCCTATATGGCTCTTACTAGAACGAGAAGTGGAACAGGAGTCATCAGAAGACGTTTGGAGACATTTGGGTGTTTTAGAGGAGAAAAAGGTGTAACTCTAGCGTTGCTACATTATTTGTATTGGGTAAAAAGTGGGGCATATTAAGTTGTTTTTACCCAGTATTTTAATAGCCGACATAATTGGTTAATCACTAAATGGTTCAAAGTGTCCCTTTCTACCATTGTTTCGTGGCAATTTGTATATTGTGTCAGGTTTAAGACTGTACATAAATGCCAGGTATTATCTTCCATTTATGTTTGAATGTGGGGAAAAACAACTTGTGATTGCTGTGGCACTCTACTTTTCACCATAATTGTAAAGGTGAGGTAATTTCTTTAGAAATCCTAGCAAATCAGGTTTCTTTTTAAATAATATAAAGATTGTTGTGATAGGCCTGTGAGTTCTCAGTCGTACAGGAGTTAGCAAAAGAAAATATGGTTTGAGCAAGGAGTGAAAGAAGCTATTTTTGAACAGGAATGGAGTCCTTCGCTTTAATTTGTTTATAGCAGCAGCCTAGAGCTCACTGTCATGCTAAACAGGCTGGGGCAGAGTCCAGGGCAGGGCTATAGAAAGGTAATGGGCAGTGATCAAGTGTGAGTTGGGTCATTGAGACCGAGACTGACAACAAAGGTTGTTTTTCTGTAGGTGAGAGTAGCCTTTAGAACAAAGAGAAGTGGGACCTACAGATAAACTCCTCCTACTGGTCTTTATACTTTTACTCAGTATCCCATGTATATTTGTGATGTAAATATGTGGTCTTGAACAACTTTTTTGTGTGTTTGTGCTTTTTTTTTTTTCTTCAATTTGAAAGACATACACTACCGGAATCTTAAGAATTTGACTTGATTGAAGCTGTGGCAGTGGTTCTCAACTGGTGGGCCGAGACCCATTTTCAGAGGGTCGCGAGCCTTTGCCAAAGTAAACCCTAATATTGATTATTCTTCTGGTAATTTATTCACTGGAATAATTATAATCAGTGCTTAAATCAACTAAACTCTGCAAATAAATACTGCTTTTTGATATTAAATAAAAAATGTACTAAACTGCAAATCATTTGTAGTAAAAGTTGAAATCAATATCTTTTTGGGTCACTATTAGTCATGCCATGTTTGAAGGTGGGTCCCGAAGCTTTACCAGTTGAGAACAAATATAGAGCAAATGTAGTCAGGAGTAAAAGAATCAAAGTAAAAAAAATGACGTTGAGGTACTGTGGTGAGAAGAGTAAAAAGTACTTTATTAGGAAAATAACCTAAGCAATTCAACCGTCAAAACAAGTACAATATTTAATTTGACATATAGCCAGGGCCGGCCCAACCATTCACAGGGCCCTAAGCGGAATTATGTCATGTGGCCCTCGCAATTTCAATTTAATTTCCGATAGATATATATTCCCATAAACACAATTTCCCCACCCTTCAACCTGACTATAAGAAAGTAGACTACGCGGCAAAAAGAAATATAGAAATGAGTAAAACTTTCATTTAATTAGTACATATTTGCCCACTTTATTTAAAGAATTCTGTCAGTGGGGTAAGTATGTTACTCTTGTTCCACTCTTTACTCTAGATATAACCACAGTCAAAATTAGACACAAACAATATTCATTTACTTGTAATAAGAATGTTGTTGAAGTGAACCTAAATGTGGGATTTAATTTAAGTGTCAAAAGCTTACCCCACTGGCAAATTTCTTGAAATGAGTTACTCAAATCAAGATTTATTTCTAGATGTCTTTTTGCATTGTACTAGTTATTTGGAGGGTACATTTGTTTTCTGAGGGAAATTTATGAGACACACAACACCTGTAGTAAAAAATGTATGCACTATTGTATTATATTGCAATATTGTATTACACCCTTGTGGTCTCGGGGCCCTAAGCAGCTGCATAGTGCTTATTGGGTTGGGTCGGCCCTGCATATAGCTTTGAAATAGTTTGCAGTCTGGTAGTTATTTTCTTCATATGATGCACTACTTCTGTCTTGTTTTTTCATTGGGTAGTGGGACTGTACTGTGTGTTTGAGCCAGGAGGTGGTACTAATAAGATAAAGGAGTTATATTTATATATATGTGTAATGTAAATGTGAGTCAAAGATACTACAACAACCACTACCACTGGTACTGCTACTGCTACAACTATCTACCACCACCACAACATCGCTGCTAATATGGCTATTATGCCCAGACTTAATAGATCCAATCTGGGCCTCTTTCTCTCTCAGTGTGAATGGCTCCGACCCAGCAGGGCCACTTGATTGTCATAACGACTGGAGCAACAATACTGACCAGGTCAAGGTCGCAGCCTCGCGTGACCCGAGTTCACCGGGAGGCCGTCTGGGGCGTCCCGACTAGAATAAGAGGGAAATCTTCACTTCCCAGACCTCCCAGTAACCCAACAAGAGCCGAGATTTATGAGGCTGGAGCAGACAGCCCTGATTGGCTTTATGGACTCCACTTCCACCAGCTGTATCTGAGAGAGGAGGAAAAAGTACTTCATGAAGATGATACGGGAAATGACCAATGGGAAAAAGTGTCGTCAAGAACAAAATTGTTTGGAAAGGTTACACACATATTCTTTTTACACTGCGTTGCTATATTGCCAAATTATTGTTCTAGGATGCAATATCCATTATGGCAAGAAGTTGCAACATTTTCAAATGTTTTGTTTTTATGATTATTCTAATTAAGTTCCATTTTAGCCCTGTTTTGATCCTGATTTAGAATTTTTCAGCTTTTGTTCTGACACAATTTGATGAAAGACATACATTGATTGTGTTTTTTGTTGACTCTTTGTACGGCCTTGAAATGGTTTCATAAAATACTGCAGTAACATTGTTGTCTCAATATCCAAGAGGGTTATCAAATGTCATGTTTTTGTTGTGTCTATAGGTATTGAAAAAAGAAATATTGAAGCCAGATTTTCAAAATAAAGTACATTTTTCTATCAGTGCTAATTAGTTGAGTAAAGGTAATTTTTCTGTTACTCGCAAAACTAAATATTAACAATATGTGAGTAGAAAAAGTAATAAACATGGCATTACACCTGATTGTAAACAGTTTACATTTTTTGTTCTGTCTTTTATATATTTTTTAATATCTTATTACTAGATACAGTATTGAGAAGTTTTTAATCATTGTTATTATTATCTGTTGGTAACTATTTGCTCCCTGTGTGTTCTGAAGAGCTGCTGCAAGGACATTTCATTATGAGATCAATAAAGTATCATATCTTATCAGTATTGGTAGAAATAATGGTGGTAGTAGTCTAGATGCAGTATTATTTGCAGTAGGAGAGGCAGGCTGTGTTCTTATGCTGAAGGCTCATTCTCTTACAAATTAGTGACCGCTGTACTGCTGTTGTCTGGCCATGTTGCTGTCCCTCTGAACTTGTAAAGAGAGCTCCTGTATACTCGCATGGCTGAGCGTGTGACTCCAGCCACACTCTGAGGCCTCGTGGCACCAGTGCAGTGGTACATGGGTCACCTGGCAGGTCACACCTCCCACTGGTCGCCCTCTGTAAGACCGCATTGATTAGCTCCTCGTCTGTGAGCAGCCAGCCAGGCATGAGCGCGCCGGCGTCTGACCACTTCTTCTGCCGCTGTACAGTGTTCGCCGTTTTGTTTCAGCCTCCTATTACATCTCATTTCAACATTTATCTGAAGTGAAACTACCCAAAGCTGTGGACTTACAGTAAGTGTTAAGTACAGTTTTTGAAAATGAAGCATGAACTTGTAGTAATGAGAAATGATAAACTATAAAAATGATAAATAAGGTAAAACATATACTATACATTATATTCCACATATTTCAGAGCTCAACCATATAGGGTGTGTAGTATAGGCCTTCAAAAGGGGCATGGACTGTTCTGACACGTGGCACAACGAGCGGTTAACACTCGCAATTCACAGCAAAAAGGTCTCTGGTTTAATTCTTAGGCCTGGTGGGGCTTTTCTGCATGTTCTCCTGTGTTCTGCCAAGGGCTCCTTCTTGTGCTCACTGCTCCGATTCCCTGCGTGTTCTCTCTGAAAAATAAATCCTTTCTTTCCAGGTTCCAATAAATAAAAAAATAAAATAAATAAAATAAAGATAAAATCATTGAATCTGCGGGGATTAATTGATGATGGCTGTACTGTAAAAAATAAAACGTTGAGTCAACTTAAAAAAGTAAAGCAACTGGCTGCAAAGCTTTTTTGAGTTCATTCAACTTTTTCAAGGTTTTTGTTCAGCCATTTCTTATTCAGGAAGTTGGGAAGGTGTTTTATGCTTACTTTATTCAATAGGGGTATGGGGGTATAAACTGTCTTGGTGGGCCCCTTGACACATATAGGCCTATTTATGAACAGATTTCGGAGGGCCCCTCCCTTGCCTTGGGCCCTGGGTACTCAGTACCTTTTACCCCCCAGTGTGACGCCCCTGTTTACAGAAATACTCTAGCCTAGGGAATTAATAATCATCAAAGGTATGTCTAACTTTATTAGCTAACTTGGTCAAAAACGTATTTAAAAAGGAAATAATCCTTACCTTTGAATGAAGGTGAACAACGAAGCGACTCTGGTGTACGGTAGCTTGGTGGGGCGGGGCTTGTTGAAAGTTTCAAAACTGCAAGGACTGGAAACCCCCTGTATTTCACAGACAGCGCATGTGCAAACAAATAGCGGCCAAGGCTTGAGGCAAAAAACTATTATAACAAGTTACCCCAACTTCTCGTTTTGCAGTAACTGGATGAAACTATAAATATTGGCGATGGCTCAACATTTAACCAGTTTAAGTATTCACTGGACCCAAATTTTTTAATTCGTACAGTAAATTTTTACAATGTGGAAGCACTTATATCTTAAGTAAGTTGTATTTAGCTTATTCATTGGCATCTCAAATAAATTAGATATGGATTCTGGGGGACGAGAAGAGGATAATCTGGGTATGATGTATCTTTATTTCACCTGGCATAACATTTGTGTACCATCTCCTTTCTCTTGTGTACCTCTCAGTAAACCAGCAGACCTCTGCAGCCGCTCGCAGCTGCTCTGACAGACACAGGCTGCTAATGGCCCAGGGAGGACACCCGCAGGTGCAGCCATGACACAAGTGCAAGGAGCCATGACGTCTGAGATAATGGTCCCGTCCAGCCCAGGGATCCTCCGTGTCCACTGCCCCGTCTCAGTCCATCTCAGGCCGGGGCAGGTGGTGCAGGGAGGCCTACATGTATTACACACAAGCCAGGGGGCAAAGCATTATAGGAGATATAAGGTGAGATTGCATGGTTGCATTTCTTCAAAGTACCATTTTCAAGCACTTAAATGTAGAAGTAGTGATTTTAAATCAAAAGCCCCATAATCCAATACTTTAAAGGTACACCGCCAAACATTTCACCAAATAATTAGAATGAAACAGAAGCATTTATTTTATTACAGATATGTTTAAAAATGAACAAACAAACATTTATTTGCCGTGAGCGGCTCATCTATCCTAAGACCTGTAACTTTACTGGGAGCGGGATCGTCTCCAGCTTGTCTCCAAACTAAGGCATCGTTTACATGGAGACAAAACGGCAGTACGTTGGTATTGGAAGCACGTATCTGTCACACGACAACACATGTCGTTGTCACATCCTATCCTCTGACTCCTGGCTCCACTGAATAAGGTGGAGTAGGTGGCTTCATTTCTCAGCGGGAGGCCATTTTCAGACGCTCTGCCTCTTGTGAACTTCGCAAAACTAGAACGATGACGTCCCAGCCGCTGTCTGAACACTGATTGGCTACATCACGATCGATAATTATTTGGCTTTCTGGCTTCTCACGTTTATATTTAGCCAAATTACTGTCTGTAAATAATTTACAATGACTTGCTTTAACTTTAGATGCACCAGAGACGCCCCAGAGAGACACAACCACCAAAAGTTTACAGGAAGTTGAACCTGTGATAAACTGTCTTCTTCTTTCTACTCACGGCGCATGCAAAAGCTGGACAAAGGCATGTACTGCAGTTTCATTGTGCCAAATAAGTTTTTTTTTGACACCTCAGAGTTTCCGTGTGAAAGCAGATCGAGAGACTTGCCATATAAACAGCACCTAAAGGCAGCCAAATATGGGATTTAAATTTGTTAGGTTCTCATCCAAATCCATCCATGCAATTTCTGTGTCTAGCTGGTAATAAGGAGCATTTTTTGTTTTGCTGGTAAAAGTACACTATAATCCAAAGCCTGGTTGCTTGTGTCTTTGGGGTTGACACAGTAAAAAAAAGTAAAATATGCTGTAAAATAGACACTTCGGCTGTATTCGCTATAAATAATATAGCAACAGCCACCCACTGAAGCAGAATTGGAGCCACTATAAGTACCATCTACAGGCTACAGCAGGTGACTGTTACCTCAACGGGCGCCTTTTTGTGATGCCATGTCGAACCACATCCAGGACACGGGGAGAAGATTCGGGCCCTTTCTAATTGAAGCCAAAGGAAGTATGTCGTCCACTGTGAACTCCCGACTAGGGGCCACTGCGGATCAATGCAGAGAGCCAGCACTGCCATCGTGATCATAAACAACCCGCCATCAGGGCAATTGGAGGCGGACAAAAAGAAAAGAGAAAAAGCCGCAACTAGGAAGCCTCTACCACCTGTGCAGAGCCGGGGAGGAGGAAGAGAAACGCAGAGAGACGCCAGATAAGATTGGGATGTTTTTGAAGCTGGATGTTTATCTTCGTTTTGGGGCGAGTGATTTTGTCATCACCGCCGCAGATGTCTATTTTGATAAACAAAGGTGGGCATCGGGGGTGAATGGTGTGATCTGATGTCCTTTAAAAAAAACTATGGATTTTCTAGATCCGGGAAAGCAAGATCAAAGTGCTGCATACAGTGAGACGTTGGTGGGAGATTTCAGTAATAGACACAGTGATTGCACAGAACAAATGTGGGCAATTGAAGGCTGTAAGTGGTATCAGTAGTTGTCCAAGGCAAGCTGGGGTAAGGTGAGATGCAGGAATTTTGGATCAGATTTATGCAAAACACCAGCACAAAATGGTAAGTTGGCAGGGCATTAGTATTCCAAATGCTTCTAAGAACAAAGAATGCGCCTATTTTTGTCTGTTTGAATACATGCATTGTGACAAAGGGAAGCAGCATGAAAAACATGGCTGGCTCGGAACAGTTTGTACCACAGCCATAATGCTACACAAAACACAAATGTGGCACAATCCATTAGTGGTTGAAAAGGAAATAGATTATTTTACTGTTGTTTACATAAGCAATATTACATCATTTATGGGATGTACTTTTTTTTTTTTTTTTTTCTCCAAACCATGCATTTCTTTATTATTTTTCTCAATAAACTGGAGAAACACTTTTGTACAATATTAGTAGAACAGTCGCATTTGGTGCCAACTTTTCCTTTAATATTTTACTACATCTTATTAGTTTGAAGTAGTAGGATAAGATCAGATAAGATAGTTCTTTATTGATCTCACAAGGGAGAAATGTACTTGTTTCAACAACAGGATCACACAGGAGGGTGCAAAAAGTCAGAAAAATGTGCCATCAAAGAAGAAAGTAAGTTTGCAAACAGGTAATAATACTACTAGAGTAAAAAAAAAAAAAAAAGTAATAACTGTATATATATATGACTTTGAATCCAAGTATGAAAATATAATAAATAACTGTCTAATTGTATTTGTGCTATAATTTAGGTGTTGATCACATATGGTTTGATCCAGACCAATATTTATGAAGCGGTCTTTGCGATGTAAACACCGGTGGCTAATTTTAAATTTCTGCCATGTGGCTCCTAACAGGTGGACCTTTTTATTTCCACTAAGCAGCAAAGTGGACAGCCAAATGAATTTGCCAGGAAGTATTACACCAGATATGCAGCCAATGAGCAAGAAGGCACCCTGCATGTCTGTACAATAGAAAATATATATTACAGTGGTACATGTGTCCAGACAACAGTGCTGTGGACACAATATGGACTCATTTCAGACATTCATTTTTAAATAATCTGAAATAATGGATTGTACACTACAGTATATGGTGCCTGGGTTCATTGTGCATAAACCCAGCACAGGAGACGCTGTGTTTGGCTCTCACTGTCGTCCATGTGGCGCTGGTGGGCACATTGAGCACACTTTCAAAGTGGTACCATCTCCATATGTTCGCCACGATAATCTTTTATCCTTCGTCCCGACTCTCCTCCTCGCCCGTGGCAACAATTTTATTTCTGCATCAATTAGCACAGTGATTAATACAACAAGCAAACAGTTTAGAGGTAATGGCACACAATTAACATCTCTCTCTGTCGTAAAAAAAAAAAAAAGAAGAAGAAGCTTCGCAAAAACAAGTCTCGCCGCTATTTTGTCTGCTAATTTGGTCACTAATTTATACACTATGGGAAGGAAGTAAAGCCAGTGTAGGGGTGTATTCGGGAAAAAGACGAAGTTAAACCACAATTAATCCACTGCTTTCTTGCAGGTTTCTGTCCTTTAGTTGAAAGGCCTAGATTTAACATAATAACAATGGCACACAAGCCTCACAATATGCAAACAAATGATCTCACTCCACTTTTCATGCAATATTAGCTTACTAGTTATTAGGCCTGTACAGCTTTGGGATAAAACACAATCTTTCTGACAGGTATTATGATTAGATTTGCAATTTATGTCTTTAGATCAAGATTCAGCTCAATTTGCATTGTGCAAGTTAGTTCAGGAGCATAATATTTGGGAGAAGACTTCACTTATACTAGAATCACATGGATGTTTATAGAGGCCTAAACTATGGGTTTGGGTATCCTTTTGCGCTTTGCAAAGAATATTTTCTAATTGCCATTTTAATTTGATTGTGATTAACTGTGTAAGTATAATACAGTTTTAGTAATAACACAAATGAAGTAAAAGCAGTAAGATGAGATAAGATAAGACTTTATTGATCGCACAATGGACAAATTTACTTGTTGCAACAGCTCTAAAGATCACGCAAGAGGGTGCAAATAGTTAGGAAATGTGCCATCGGACCATAATCTAATCAGAGCAGAAAGAGGACTCTCGCTCTCTCACTTTCAAAATCCCGGACTGAAATATTCGAGGTTCTTAGCTTTCAAATAAGGAATGACACGTGAAACCTGTACAAAGAGCATCCTACAGACATTACCTTTAAGTTTAATCCATCGAGACGTCCTGAAACGGCCTCACTTTAGCTTCATGTGGCAAAAAGTTCCAATAAATCGGACGTAGCAGTTGTCTCATGAATAAGATTTAGCTTCCGTAACATTTTTGAGTGAAACTATCAACCAAGTGGCCCAAAGCATTACTACTTTCCCTAAAACATATCATTATTGTCTTGATCCTTCCACGTTTAGGCCTGTGTTTAGCTTTACCATCGGCGCGTTAATCTAATTACAGATAAACAGTGGAGATCTTGTCTTGCAAATGGCCACTGTTTGTCACTGCCCTCTTCACAGCCCCTAAGCACACACTCCAGCCTCTAAATAGCCGTGGCTTTTCAATGCTGCGCGCCACTGCCAAAGCCGCTCTTGAGACGCCAACAACCTCGGTGAAAGGGGCCATTGAGCGCGCCGCTTTCACACCCATTCACTGCGCACCTACCACTAGCCGCCTCTGTTTCCTCCGGTCTTGTGTTTGGTAATTACAAAGTGATTGGCGCGTGCAGGCGGGGTGTGCATGGGTAAATAGAGCTGTAGGGACCTGTCATGTGTGTTCAGGGGGGTGGGCACTCTGGGATGGGATGATTTGTGTTGATTGACGGCTACCTTGAGACTGGCCTGATGGAGTTGTCAAGTGTGCACGGTAACAGGCTGTTTCTCCGAGCCGCTGCAGATGTACTCCTCTCCGCTGCTCTGCACATTGGCACACAGACACACACACACACACACACACAGGCAGGCGTGGCGCGTACAGCGGAGAGGCGTGAGGAGCATCGCGGAAACTCTAATATGTATGAGGACTTTTAGGTGTAATGTGCAGGAGGAGGAGTGGGGAATGTCAGGTGTCAGGCAGGCTGTTGGTCCGCCTCACAGGGGAAATGAATACAGGCCTTTCTCTCCTTAAAATGAGCCAATGGAGCTGGCACATTATGTCTTAGTGAAGAATCTTAAATAGGATCTTCTGTGTAGGTCGCCTAGGTGGTTGAATTTCAGTTCCTTTAAGCATTAGTTCTCCTAAATTAAGACCACATTAAGATAACGCATTTTAAGTCTGCAAAATGTCCAAGATGTATTGTGTCCAAACCTTTTTAATCGAGGGCCGAGTTTTGAAGTGCATATGGCATGGAGGGCCACTTATCGGTGGCCAGTGCAGTCAGGCATTCAATTGGGTTCATTTAAGAGGGATTTAGTCAGGAAGCTTAAAGGCTATACCTTCTTAATGATTACTAATAGAAGAAGGAGTGAGTAAAATAAATTGATGGTTGTGGTCCAAGCTCATTCCTAACACATTTCTAAAATCATGTTTCTTCTTAGAGACGAGTTTATGAGCACATTTCACAACCGGCAGGGTCACTTTTTAGGGTCATAGTCATAGGAATACAAGAAAAGTAGCCTGCAAACTCATGAAATTGAGAATAAATGCTTTATATTTTAGATTTCCAGAAGAGTTTTCAATATACTAGGAAAAAATCAGGTATAGTCCCTTAATGTACGCTTTGTCTCACAATGAAATAGTTTGTTTTTGAGATTTTGATCATCTCTGGCAATACGCGCCAGTTCAACAAGAAGCTTGTGGGCACTTTGGGCACCCCTGTCTTAAAACAAGCCTTCATATCTCACTGAAATTTAGATATTTAGGCCTCAAATGAAATAAATACAATAAATTCCATAGATCTTCAGTGATTTCTTTTCATTTTCTTTATTATTTTCAAGAAGAATGTAGGGATGAGTTCAGCTCTCATCAAGTGCATGTTCGAGTAACAAGATACAAGACCACAGTCAGGGATAGAGGTTAATGATGTCAGAACATAGCAACAATGTGGCAGCCATCACACAATGTTCATTATTCAGGTTGCTCACTTAATTTGCAATAAAGATTAGATTTTTGTATTGGTTTACATGTGTACAGCCTCTATATATGAACAGTACTGAGATTAAAAATATAAATAATAACAATAACGAACAAAAAGAACTGCTAAGTGATGTCTTTTTTCTCAGGTTGGTCCAGATTGTCATGGGCTTGGTAGTTTTTAGTTACTGACCGCCCTTACTGAATTCACAGGCCTTTCTCCGCTTGTCAGTCCCACATCTCAAGACATGCAGGTCGGGGAACAAAACGGAAATACGTTTACTGTATAGGAAAACACCACACACACATATGTCTTTTGCCAGCCCGTGAGCTTACCCATCACGACATAACTCCAAACCTATCTTTCCCACACACACACAGCATCATGGAAACTCAAATATTTGTTAGGACTCTCCGAATGCAATGCGAGAGGACAATGTCGGGTTACAGATTAGACGTTGCCCACAGCGTTGTCCTAGAACAAATAAGCATCTTGTACCAAGAGTTTCACACCGGCGCCTCGGTATACTGGGAGGCTAACGTTGCCGCGCTGACACAATAGCCATCCTACATCTGGGAACGCAGTGGGGAGAGTATCCCATTTCTCACTTGTGCTGTTCGGGAGAGGGTGTTGGTTTGGACAAGGTGGATCCTGTTACCACCAAATGAAGTTGTGCAAAACTCCCTGTGAAAATCTGCGTATGAGCGTCGGCTATGGGTTTTGACGGGTGCTATTCATCACACGGTCCACGGAGGATCGGCCCACTATGCAGACTGTGTGGTGGGCTGAGGCTTGTGCAGTGTTTTTCAATACAGCTGAAAGGAAATCGTATTTTGCGCTACCTACTACTAATATTGTGATGTAAAAAATGACAAAATGATTTTAGGTATCTATTGAACCAACACTCTTCAAGTTCTTCAAGCTTTATGGAGTATCTGCATTTGGTACTTGTTAAATACAATACAGAACAATTGTATGATTGAATATTTCTCTGGCTCAACTCTTTCCTCCTTCATTTCCCTGCGTCTTGCTCTCTTCTCATGTCGGACGGGGGAACAAAAGCTAAGTGTTTAACTGTAATCCAGATCAAGGGCCCCGCTTCTTCCTCCCAGGAAAAGGTGGAATAACAAACATGGCCGCAGCCGAAATCAGCCGTACCTTCTGTTGGCTCCAGACTTCCACATCTGTGCCGCCGCGCCTCTGCCTGTCTCCCACACAGCTGCTGTCGAGGCTGGGGAGAGGCTTCAGCCCAGTGCCTTTCTCCCGCACTACTCCCACACGCTCTCCCCCACCTATTCGCCGCCTCCCGCGGGACACAGCTGAGTGGCACCCAGATTGCCAAACGCATGATGGATCCCACCAAGAGGATGCTGGAGTGACAGTAAGGTGAGGCCAGGAGGGTTGCCGCCGCTGAACCTGCGCACTAGGGGCAGTTGCGGTCACTGCCTAAGCTCAGGTGTACAGCGTAGTGGAAATACAAGATGTGGGGGTGGGATTCTTTGGCACACGCTGGAGTTTTAAACCCCCTATATTTCCCTCAATTGCAGTCACAATCTCCATCTGGAGGTAAAGTATTTCATTAGCAGTGGGACATAGCATAAAATGTTGAAATCTGACAAAACATCAGCAGTCTTTTCAAGTTTGGCACTTCAAAAGATCTGTGAAAACTATGATTACATTTATTACCCTTCTAAAACACTTAATTCTTTCACTTGACTTTGGTGTAAGAGGTGGCAGCTATATCACAATGGCCTCACTTAGCACCATGGGGACGAGTCTTGCCCAAGGACACAGTACAGTTTGGGAGCTTAACCGCTTAAGTCTGAGGGTCCCCATTTTTGGGGACTTGCCACTTTTAGACACAATCCTTGTTTATTTTAATCTATTTTAAAAAATGTGTTCACAAAAAAAGTGTATTTTCTTTCTTGGAAAAACTGTATTTTATGACCAAATATATAAATAGGATCCAAAATTTTACAAATTTGAAATTTTTTGGCCAAAAAGTGCCAAATTGTGCCCTATTCATTACAATGGGATTCCGCCGAGACTATTTTAAATCAAAACCTCAATAACTTTTCAATTATTTATTGTTACAGAGATAAACAGTTGGTAAAAAGTCAATAATTAGCTGTAGTTACTATTGTTGATGTTTATTTGCTTCTTTACAATGAAAACAAGCGGCTGACCTGCTATAATGTG
>OMNZ01016165.1:0-30626 GCA_900303255.1 Lesueurigobius sanzi
ATATAAAAAAAACTGCCAATACGACAAGAACAATGTTCATTGGCAAATAGGGTTACTTGAAATAATAAATAATGTATTGAAAGTCAGAAACACTCCAGATCAAGAGCAATAATTTAGTTCAAATGAGCGACTAAATCTTAACTAGTCAAAAAAAAAATCTAATTTGATTCATTTAAACTAATCTAGATATTAACTTTTTGCAGTGTAGCAAAGTATAAATTGGAAACTAATAGTTACTAACTAGTAATTTTCTTTTATTGTTGTGAATTCCAGGTGTTTCTTTGAAGCAGAAGTAGCTCTCTGCCATTTTTGTTAGGCAAAAGTAGCTCACGGGGTAGAAAAGGCTGGAGACCCCTGATCTAATGACTGTAAAATCTTAAAGGGACTCAACGGAGTTTGATCATTTTCATACTCGTTACTGCCACCTCTGGCCGTCCGCGTAACTGCAGTCTTATTTTAACTTCCGTAGAGTCCCTTTAAGTAACAGCAAATACTTGGGTCTCATCGGTTTTCTGGGTACCTTTTTGCTCCTTAAGCCACAACAGGACCACATTTTTTAGTTGTAGTTTTACACTTATACTCGTTAGTTTTAGTTTAATCTTATTTCTCTTGCTATTTCTTCTACTTCCTGCCTCCAGCTGATGTCACTGATGATGTAAGCAGCGAAAGGGGTTGTGTTTTCATGCATCCCTTGCTCTCAATAATAAACAATATGTATAGGAACCAATTTTGGAAAAAAATATAGCATTTTTATCATTATCTAGTTGTGATTTAATGTGTATTTACGTCATCTGAAATATGTGGGTCATGTTTATGTAATATTTACCCCCAAAAAATAAAGTCCTACATATCCTTCCTGTAAAAATCATCCACGTACATTCAGAGGTGAAGAATACAAAATGTATGCATAATATTAAATGAATTTGCACGCACACTTTCCCCATTTCCTGCCCAAAGTAAGTGAGCTTTATTTAGCCTTAATCCGCCGTGCATTGATTTCATTTTGTTTTTGTAATGGCCAAATCTAATGCAATAATCCCGGGTTGGACAGGAAAGTTCGGCAAAAGTCCACTCTGTCATCCATGTCCATAGACTGGTAATGTGACATAATGTATCCGGGGAGTTTGAAGTAATGACTAGAACATCAGGTTAGCCTCACTAATGCGATTGTGGTCAGACCAGCGGCTTGTTTTTTTCAATTCGTCTGGTCATCAACGTCGTCTGCAAATTCTGTAGCGTGTAATCAAAGGGACGCTAGTCATTCATTTAGCTCGCCGTGGGGCTGCGGAGTATTTTGATGTATATATAGGGAATATTCGTGACTGGAACTGCCAAAAGATTTTGTGAATTATGAGCAGGAATAGAAAGCCCTTTTTTTCGGAAAACACCACTAAGCGTAAAAAGTCAGAAGAGCCGGATAAGATAGAAGCCGGAGATAGGCGCCGTTGCGTGTGAACACTTAATGCTACAGTCTTCAAAGAGCACAGTGGAGCACATTGTGTCCGCCGACGGGACAGCGGCGCGGCGGGACGGGCGAGGGGGGGGGCGAGGAGGGAGACAGAGCAAGGGGTGAACGGGTGTGTGCCGCTACAATCGTGCGCTTTGTCTTGGAAGGAGGATGCCAACTCTCACGTCGAGGGTGTGAGGCGTAAGTTGTAGCTCGACACATACAAGTAAACACGCAAGGGGCGAGTGAAGGTGATTGGACACACGTCTGTGGGATTTCGATGAAAGCTCGGGTCAAGGTTATGGCTCGGGCAGCCCAGTATTCAATAGTCAATAAGTGTCATATAAAAAAACATTGCAACACATTACATTCAGTGAAATGTATACCAAAATGTATGCAATTTGTGCCGCAGTGTAAGCAAACAGTGTGGTAACGAGATAAAAACAATGCTGAATCAGGACCAAAACAAGGCTAAAATGAAACTTAAAGGTACACCACGTAACATTTCAGCCATTATCTTGAAATGAAGATAATGGCTTGAAATTAAAATGGTACAAGCATCTAATTTATTACAGATCATTTTTATTGTTGAAAAATGCCAAACATGTGTCTTTGCTGCGAGCGGCTCTCCTCTCCTAATATAAGACCTGACTAAAGGAAGCCAAATATGGGATTTAAGATCATCCATGTCCATTCTTTGATTATTATTATCAATTTTCCGTGTATAGCTGGTCATTAGGAGCATGTTTCTTATCCCTGGCAACAGTATAATCCAAAATGTTACGCAGTGTGCCTTCAAATCGGAAAATCATGACTATTAACTATTTTTTTTGCAATGACCATGTGTCAAAAAGGAATCTCAGTCAAAATAAAACCATGCTTTTAGGATATGGAAATTGCAACAGCCAATATTATAATAATATAATAATAATAATGCTAAATTGGTGATACATTGTGCTAGCTGCTCGCACTCGAATTTCAATTCGAACTGCGAGACAGCCTGGAAAGGAAGACCGAAATCTTCGCATGAATCTGGGGACCAATCATAGCACGGGGAAGAACGGCAAGCCGACAACACGTCATCGGGACTCGATGCGATTGGCTGTGGTCACGCGCAGACGTATGACGGCCAATAAACGGCTAAGGACAATCGTAAACCACACCTCCCGTACAAGAAAATTAACAGTTGTTTCCCAGACTAAATATTCACTTGTGATATTTAGTCAGGCGCTAGCCAGGCTAACATTGTGCATTGCTCTGTGTAGATTCTCAGTCGTACATGAGTTGTCCATCGTAGGCCAAGATTCTTCAGTCTTCATCTGTACTCTGTAGTTGAAGATCGTCCTCAGCGAATGAGGAAGATCTTTGGACTTCCTCAATCCACAATAACTTAGGCAATGCTAGTTATAGTCTACATTATTGTCTCCTTACAGGGGAATTTGCATTCTGCTTATGACCAATTTATTATATGTATCTAATATCATTAAAAATGTTTCATCTTATACAATAAAAACAAGTCCAAATGACTACTTAAATGAAACATCTCGTTATTTTCTTTACTTATCTGAGCAACTGACATTTATGCTAGAAGGCACAAACTTCAAATATATCCTCTAATTCAAGTAATATTATGAACTCGGGAAGAAGAACACAATGATCAACAAAATCTAGACAAATTGAAAGATCTTCTATATGACCGCACTGCTACTTACTTAGTCATCAGACATTTCTATCTCAAACCCGACTAGGACTTTGATGGCAGAGCGAGTTTCATCTCCAACTTGAAGACATACTGTACTTTAGTCAAGGGTAAATATTAAAAATGTACTTGGGCAGCATTCCCTTCTGCATATTTTTCGGCTCGTAATATTAAATCAGAACGACAGTCTCGCAGCTACACTACTTTAAAATGCCATTGGTTTATGCAAAAACATGCTCACAAATTCTCCTCCTTCCCTCTCTTTCTTGCGTAACACGGATGATCCCACGGGGCGCCCGCAACGAGTTCAACTGGATTCCCACCTAAATTAGTGATGAGTAAGGCTCTTTAAATTATTTCCGACGTGTCACTGTTTGCAAACACGGACCAAAGTGAGCGAGAGATCACCCAGAAATGAGAAAATATGATCTAGTGACAAGACAAAGATGCTTTTATATGGATTTCAATGACTAATTAGTTAGTTATACATTTTTTTAATCCTTCAAAACATACATAGCTAGTGTGTCTTCTTCGTGGATTACACATAGTCAACACAGCATCTACTACAAATGAGGGTTAAAGGCATTTTAATGAGTAAGTACCTCATGTCCTGCCTCTTCTCTTGTGGTATTACAAGGAATTCAAATAATGTAAATGGCTTCTGTTGTGTACTTTTGCTAAACTGGGACAATCTGGGTTCAAGAATGTTGCGACAGTTCTTTATTGAAGGCCAGTGGAGAAGTGGGAAGGAGATGGTTAGCAACTTCCCTTTGTTTCTCCACAGGATGTTCCTCAAACACAGAGGGGCAGAACAATGGTCCACACACATGCAGAGTCCATCTTATTTATGGCTTCAGTAAAAGAGAGAGAGATAGAGAGAGAGATAGAGAGGGAGAGAGAGAGAGGGAGAGAGAGAGAGAGAGAGAGAGAGAGAGAGAGAGAAAATCACTTATGGAGTCACCTGCTGCTACCTTTCTCACATTTCACATCAAACACCGCTGGCAGGAAACGGGAGGACCGATCTTTGTTGTACTTTTCACACATTTTTACTATCATTGAACCATGTGGAGAATATTCCAACCTTCTCTTCAGATAAAACCCTAAAATGATAGTACTGAATGATTTAAAAGGGATGCTGAGTGCCCTGAAAAGCGTATGAAAACATAGAGTTATAGCCAGGGTTATGAATTCCGTATACTTTTGCATAGAAAGACAGGACCTATCCACTCCAGCTACTTTGGGCCCAAGCAGTGCAGAAGTACTGTATGTACAGAAGTAAAAATAAAGAACTCCATTGTATGAAAGTCCATGGTCCTATTCCCAGGCCGAGCTCGAACTTTCTGTGTAAGTTTTTGTGTTTTCCTCAGGGGTGAGTTCCTCCGTGTGCTCCAGTTTCCCCCATCAACCCCAAAACATGCTAAAGGCTTAAACCTCTGCTAACTGACTAAGAGGCTGGCTCAAGATCAAAAGATGGGTCGCTGGGAGCTGCACTGTGGTCGGTCGCCCCCAAAGCAATGAGGAATTCAAGGATGGATTTACATTACCCTTTGCAATTACAAACTAAAACAAACTAAAACAACTAAATGAAAACAACTAAATGAAAAAATTACCTCCTAAAAGAAATTAGTATCATTAGACATACAGATCTGGCCTTTTTTTTCACTCATGGTTAGTGGTTGATCAAAGCCATTTATTGTCAAAGAACTGAGTTTACTCTTATAAAATCATAATGAAGCATACTCAAATGTCCCTGATCTAAAAGTAAAGAAAAACTCACTTCAGCTGAAATACAGGACTCTCTGACAAAATTGTACTCTCTGAACAAGATGCACAATATGTAAACTTTTGATCATGTACATTTGGCTAGTTTCTAGTTGAAAAGCGTAAACAAACAGATTTTTTGAAAATAAATGGCTTCACGTAACCACTGACCATTCATATTCTATGAAAAGCATGGGTTTACATGTAAACTTTTGGCCACAACTCTATCTTCTAGTGTTCAATCAACCAATTAAAGTTTATTTGTATAACACTTTACAGCAACACAAATACTAAAGTGATTCATAGAAAGATAAACCATTTAAAAACCCAAAATTACACCAAGCCAAACAACATACAATGAGTTGATTCGCTCTGGGAATAGAATAGGTGTCAAAAGCCTGTCTTTTCAACTTTTTTACCACTGTCCTATGACTTGTTCTGATTGCAATGTGTCCTTGGATGTCTTTTTATTGTATCATCATGATAAAACCGAAACACACCAAGCCTAAATCAGTATGTACCTGTATTTATATTTTTCTCTCTCTATTAGAATCATTCTTTCCAAGTTACTCCGTGAACACGCTCGCAAATGACTAAAGACAAAACAAGCCCCCCCCCCTCTGCGCGGTGCTGAGTTCTGCCGCGGAGCCGGGACAGGCCTGCCTTGGCTGCCTGCCGCTCCAGTGTGGTAGCGATTACATGAAGATTACACAGCGCGCCGTACCTCAAAGACACTGTCACATGTTTCATATCAGGCCCTAAGAACAGACTTTAGCTCCGTCTCAGTTCAGCGATTTGGCCTCCTCCGCCGCTGCGTCTTTGGTGTGAAATCTGGATCCGTGCCATGTTAAAGCATTACATTGTCATTTTCTATCCTCTTTAGTCTTTTCACTCAGCGCGCCTCGCTTGATCCAACACAACAGCCGCGTAAAACCTTAATTTATCCACAAAGGGAAAGGGATTGGACATGTTGTGTCACTTCGCTGCAAATAATTTGGTATTTTGTTTTAACAGCACATCTGACAAGTTTGGGACAGGGCCAACGAATGACTAATGGAAAACATTGGTTCCAAAAAAATGTACAATCATTTGTTGGTAATTCATTTCCGTGGAAGACCACAAATCCACCCAAAGACACATCATTAATTGTTCATTTTGTCTATTCTGATGATCTGTTTGTGGTTTACAGGAAGGTAAGTTAAAGCCTAAAGCGTTTTTATGATTCTTTTATGATTTTTAGGATGAAAAAATTCTAAAAACATGGATTTTTACTAGGTTCGTGCAGCCTTGCCTCACCTCAAACCTGATTCGCAACTTTTGCTGGGAGCGGGACATCACCGACACGGTTCCATGGAGATGTTGCTGCTTTGTCGTAGCCCATTGCAAAAGGAAAAATCGTGCAGCTGAACACTTGGGGATTGCAGCTTGTAGTGTGTAGCTTCAACTAACTCACCTGCTAACCATTATTGGCAGCTTTCCGCTCTTGCCCATGCATGTCGTGTCCATTGTGCAAGTCATCCAGCTTAACTACAGGGGCTGGTTGCAACAGGAATGTCATCTGAGGTTAACTGTGTATGTGTTATTTCTCGTGATTTAACTTTTTTTTATTACTTGAGAAATGCACATTGTTGAAATCCGTTACAGCTTACTTTCAAATTGAGTCTTGTCCATCGCGTGCCTCCGTCTCGGTGTCTATTTAAGCGTCTGGACTTATGTCAGGGAAAACTTGTTGGCATGTTGCTGAGCTAATAATGTCTGACCGCTTTCCCCCCGCGAGAGCCACAAGTGCTCCGCCGGGACGGGGAGAGCAGGTAGGGTGTAAAATGACCCATCGGCCGCTTGCGTGCCACGGTCTGTTTTCAAAGCCGGCCACATGTTTTTTAGGATTGCATAACTCCGCGGACGCACTTTGTAAATCATGGAGTATTCCCAGGGGAAGAGAGAGAGAGAGAGAGCGAGAGAGAGAAAGAGAGGTGTGTGAGAAATAGCCTAATAAACAACTTTGACCTAATATTTATTTTGCTGAGTATGAAATGCATCGGTTTGCTACAGCTAATATTTTGTACAAAAAACTTTTTCTAACTTGTTCCACCATAGTCTCCCTCGTTTTGAAGCAACAGTGTCTGCATTCTCTTCTGTCTTGGGTACACATAGCAAGAAAAGGTTGAACTAGTTTTCATACAGCCTTTTCTTTGGTCCACTTGCCTGGTAAAATGAGGGATTGCAGACAACATTGACAACATATAGTATTAAGATTCTTCAGTCTCCTTGTGGCATATTGCATTGTATGGTAATATAACATAGCACATGTTTTCACAAAGTAGTCATCGACCCAGGAATTGAACACATTTCGCCATAAATTCAAGAAGAATCCCCAGTTCAGTTTACTTGTAAATCTATATTTTTCAGTTGTATTATCTTGGTTTACTTCTATATTTGTATGCCCTTATAATTGTATTATTATTGGCCTTTTTTTGTTTGACATTTGCACATTTCAGCCACAGAAAATGACTAGTTTGTGAACCTTTTTGGCGTCAACAAGAACAAGAACTGTTCTGACTCGGAGTCTGGTCTGAGGGAGTCTGAAACCTCTTCTATTCTTCACAAGTAAAGTTCAGATGAATACTCTTTGAAAAAATGGACGGAAAATGTTAACATAGCTAGTCAAAAATACAAACATATGACACAAGTTAGTGGAAGTTTTAAATATTGTGACAATGAAAGAGAACTTGCAACAGAGAAAGTGAGAAATTAGCTCATTATTTTTTCATTATTACAGACATGACTATGCCTATATACTATTTTTGATCTATGGCAGCGGCAGAATGACTAAATCCACCTGTTCAATGTAAGAAAAGGACATTTTCCAGTCATTCATTCAGTTAATCTCCATTTTGTGCTGTTTTCCCCTGCAGTCTTCACTGGGAGCAGTCGGATAATTAAAGACAAATTAAAGGCTGGTCCACGAAAACAGGGAAGTCTTTGTAGAGTTGTTTGTTCAGGTGCAGAGCATCACAGGCCGCGAGGGTGTCAGCCCTGCACATGGAGGACTTCACTAGGCCTGGTGTGGTGCAGAATGCAAGCAAAAGACATACACAGATTCCACAAAGCAGCTGAAGTGAACTAAAACTTCCATCTACAGCAGGGAAACAAGGTCAGAATAGGTTACTCCTCGTAAAATGGATAATCGTTTATGAATAGTCCTTCGAAATTCATAATTGAAATGTGACGAAAGCTTAAGTCCAGCCCGGGACAGACAGACAAATGCATTGGAGTAATTGGCAAACTGCTTGTAATTTCCATTTGGCATCAAGGTGACCCAGTGTGTTGCTGTACAGAGGAGCCATCTTTCAACACGGGGATACGGAAACCCCATCTAACTCTAGGCTTACTGACAGGGAGGAGAAATACTGCAATCAGCACCTAATTACTGGCATTTCAAGCTCAAAAAGGGAACTCCTAGCATAACACTGGCAGCATTTCAAATTCTTATACAGCTATGCTAAATTACACACCCCACTCCTTTCAAATTTGCAACAAAAGCTGCACTTAGCAATAATAATGCTCATCAAACTTAGTCTAACATAAGATGGTTACGTTTTTGTTGTTTGTTTTGCTGTTATGGTCACAGTTCAAATGTATTACAACATTACTTTGGTCAATGGGCTTGGAGCTTTAGTTTTGGTGTATTGTCAGGGGCTATTTTACTTTCAAATTGAATACACTGCAAAAATTGATCTCTTGATAAGTTAAATTAGCTTGAATTCATAATATTTGACCTCATTCTTGGTAATTTTGACATGCCAAGTAAACTTATGTGCCAATGGAACAAGTACTTAATATAAGAAAAAGCATATACATTATGATTAATGATCTAATTTTTGGTGCAAGAAGTAGTTTTTTATTCATTTGAGTGCAAAAATACTTTTACTTGGCAAGTTAAAATGACCCAGAATGAGGTCAAATAATATGAATTCAAGCAAATTTAACTCATCAAGGGATCACTTTTTGTAGTGCAGGGCTAAGTTTACAGAATACAATAGACAGTCAATCAGTAATATTAGTAATTTTTTTCAATGGCAATGCACTGTCACGCTATGACATAGTTAAATTGGTTGTATTATGTGCGACTATATTATTATTTTTAAGTTTTCTACAAGACCGAGACATTGCCAAATCAATCTAGTCCACTGATATGCTTATCATCCCGTAAAGAGGATGATTGGTGTATCTAATGGTCACTTAAGCTGGCTGAGAATTTCTTTTTACTTTGAGGAATACTATAATAACAGTAATTTTATGTCAATTTTTAGGCGTTTTGGCTTTTATTTGCACCTGTATCACATGAGCTGCTGCTGTTTACTGATGTTAATCTGACTTGAACATAAACTGTCATCGCCGAGGCTCATTGTGACGAGCCTCCTGAGCCCCACAAGTTTTTATTTGAGCTGTTTTTTAATTTGCATATTGTCGATCTGCTTCAGCTCTTATGCCACTATACTGTAGGTATGTCATGCATGCAACAAAATAAAGGTGGGTATATGAGTCTTCAAAATACTCTCAGATCACCACAGTTTGATATAGAGCAAGTACCTTGGCAGACATCTAAACTGCAGTAGTACTTTTGTGTACTACTGCAGTTTAGATGTCTGCCAAGGTACTTGCTCTATATCAAACTGCAGTAGTACTTTTGTGTATTTCGTACATTGATACACTTTCATTTCTTCTCGCTCCAAAGCTTTTCTAAAACCTTTTTTTTTTTTTTTTCCGTTTTGCTGTGAACTGTAGTCAGAGGTGGAGAATGAGCCATTTCTCAGCAATGACATGTTTTGGTACAGTGGACTGCGACTCTCAGAAAACACTTTTCAATCTGACCACCCACAGCGCGCAGCTCGCCATGTGGGACCCATCTCACCCCCAAAGTGCTCTGTAACTACAAAAACCGCGCTCGTGTCAAAACCAATGACAAAACTGCAATCATCGAAATCCATCTCGCTGTGGCCACGGAGGAGAGCGCTCACAAAGCAGGTGCAACGCAGAAAGGAGTATAGGGAAAACATTCATTAGCCGATATCTACGATGTTTTTGTTATGCTGCATTATCAGTAACTCTCTGTACGTCGTGTTTTCTTGAACTGTTTATCGATGTGGACAAGACACTGTTGATCCTTAATGGGGAAATACAGAGAGAGGAAGAGAAGTGGCCTCCGGAGAATTCATTCTGAAATCACGTGCCACTGGCGCGCGTTGCCTATTGTGTTATGATGTTCCCAAAAAACTATGCATGATACATCCACTTACGAAACCCCTTCTTCAAATATTCCTTGAACTGTGATGATGCCGTCTTTATTGTAGGTTTTTATGCAACAAAACGGATGTGGCAAATTGGTTTATTGCCACATTTCTGCCACATGAAGCTGTCACAGATTTCGCTGACGTTGCGTTGCTCTGTGCCGCGTTTGATCTGACCAAAACATGTGACAAAGCCGACCGCTCCACTGTAACCAAAGCAAATATCAACCTCCCAAATATCAGTCGCTAAGTGCGTACAATAGGGGAAGCTTCATACACAAGCCTGCAGAAATGTAGCATACAGTAGAATTGAAGTATTCTTTGTGTTCTTGCATTTTATTGTCTTTGAGGATTTATTTGACCCTTCTTTCAACTCGTGCATTTTGTTAAACCGTGTCAGGTGCTTTGGGCAGCCACATCCATCCATCTTTAGATCTATAAGTACTACTTGTCAGGAGTAAGGAGGATTAGCCTATATACAGCACAATGCAGGTTTTGGATTGATGCAAAAAATACAACTCTTCACAGAATTTGCGCGACTGTGGCACAAATGGTAGAGCGGGTCGACTTCTAACCTGTGGATTAGCGATTCGACTTCCATCCACGTCACCTCCGGTGTTTCGGCGTACACCCGTGTATGAATGAGAGTGTGAATGGGTGAGTGGTTCCTTGATGTGAAGCGCTTTGAGTGCCTAAAGCAGGTAGAAAAGTGCTATATGAATGTGAACATTTAATTTAAATTCCCCACCCGGTCTGGGAATCAAACCTGGGACCTTTTTTGCTGTGAGGGAAGAATCACCGTGCCACCATATATTCTTCTGCGAACTGCATCTCATTTTTTAAGAATACCAGTACTTTAACTATACTTGGTTTACGATACTGGTAGCTGAACAATACTTTTTTTGATACCTATACTAAATTATTGGTCACCTAGAACCATAACACAGAATAATCATGGTCATTTTATTCATAAAATACCATTTCTTTTCATTTTTGTGTAAATTATTTGAGCTGAAACAACCAAGTAACTTTCTTAATGCTGTCTCAGGACCCGCCAGGCATCAAAACCTGTACCACTTTATTTTTTTCTGTACCATTAGTAGTAAAAACATTTGTCGATGCCATACTGGTATCGTCCCCAGCCCTAGTTGCACCTGAAGCACTGTTTACTCAAGTTAAACAGAAGTTTGGGCTTCAATTTAGTATATTCTTATCAGAAAGATGATGAGACAGAGGAAAACATAGCATGTGAGCTGATCTGTTGATAGCCTCTCTAAAACTAAGTAGAAACTTGAAAAAACAAAGGAATAGGACAGTCTTGTATGAAGCAGTTCCTACAAAAGTTACATTTTTTCTGGAGTATCTGGCACTATGGTTTCTGCTCTCCAAGTTGATGAAAACTATTAGTCCCCCTCCTTACAATATTGCCTACTATAACTTTTATTTATGATTACAATCTTGTTTCGACGCTGAACAGGGGATGTGCATTTCCCCCTTTTGTTTGAGGTTAACCAGAGCAGCGCTGTTACCAACGCAAGAGGTCTCATTTTGTCACGAACAGCCGGGCCATACATTTAATAGGCCTGACAGGTGAATAAATGGTTGACAATCCATTACCGCTCCCATGACAGCAGCTTAGACCCCGACTGCCTCGCTGGCTTCTGTTACTCCTCCGTGTTCAGTGTATGTCGCGCATATAAGTGAGTGAGTGGGCGGGGTTCAGCCCAGTTCGCCCCGCCCCCTTGCACGCGATGCCTGGCCGTCCGTGCTGCAGCAGGATTTACTCAACACGCTTTAGGGAATCCCAGCTCTCTCTTTTCTCTCTCCCTCTCTTTCACTCTCTCTCCTCCCACACATGCACTCAATACACCTCTGGGATAAAGAGCTGACTGGGCCAACACGGACTGCGCAGGTGAAATCTGTGGATGTAACATGATAAAAGGGGAGCTTCAATAGATAAAACAAAGCAGTAGGCCTAGGAAACTGTTATGTTGTTTCAGCAGTGCAGATAACAGCCATTTTCAGATCTATTTTTCAATTAGAAGGACAGTATTTTGACAAGAATATACTCACAGTCCTCCTTGATGAATGATGGCTTCTTCTTCTTCTTCTTCTTCTTCTTCTTCTTCTTCTTCTTCTTCTTCTTCTTCTTCTTCTTCTTCTTCTTCTTCTTCTTCTTCTTCTTCTTCTTCTTCCTCCTCCTCCTCCTCCTCCTCCTCCTCCTCAAATCAATCAAGTCCATCAAGTATTTTATCCTCTTCTTTTGTGCTCCTAGGTTGAAATATAATTGACTTTCTGTGGTAGCTTGTTTACAATTTAATCCAAATCTCCTCCATTTAGACGTTATCAGCCACTGTTTGTCATAGTCGAGTAACTTTATCAGCAGATTTATGGCTTTTGGACTTGGACCAAACGCTTTAAGCCGAGGTTATTGCCAAACACAACAACCGCCACTGTCGTATTGTATAGCGATTTGGCGAGTGATCAAAATGAATTAGTGACATTGACTGAGCCGAGTGAAAGAAATATGGACGGCTACTGTATGTTTAATGTGATTTATGTGAGGCTGTGGCATTGTTGCGGGAGGGTGCATGTGTAATGAAATGAAATGGAGGAATAAATATTATCCTCTGGTTTGCACAAGCGGCAGATGACATTCGATTAACTAACACTAACCAATTGACTTCACGTAATCATGTCTTTGGTGGCATAGTGGCTAGTACACACACATCCCACAAGAAGGTGCTGGGTTTCTTTGGGATGCCTCTGTTTCTTTGCAAATATCATGTACATCCAATGCCAGTGATCCCTTGTAAAACCCGAAACCTCCAGCTTTGTATTCCTGACCAAACCTAGTGGAATATCTGCCCCTGACATGTTACCCACCAGCAAAAGATGACAAATATTCTTACAGGGACAATAAAGTACACCTTAAAAGTGTTTCTAAATCTGTTGGGCTGGTTAATTGAAGGTTAAATAAAAAAGATTTACATGTAGTTCAGTAAATTGTGTGTGCTGGGATGTGTAGTTTCTCAAAGTCTGGATTGAGGAGAAGACAGAAACAGGAAATGACTGAAGATGGAAGGTGTTGATGTAGAGGACATATGCTCAAACTGAGTTTCTTCCGATGCTTTGAGGCCTAAAGAGAAGTAAGCACATGTTGCTTGATCTCCTACACAGCTAATCGCAGCATACAGCTAACACAGAGGCAAGGTAGAATATGTCCGCACAATCATGTTAAAAGTGGCTAACTGTACATAGCAGAAAGGTCAGATTATGCAGCATATGTTGGCCATCTGCTTGTGTGAACAAACCGAAGGCTGGGTTTAATACAGGCGCAGGTTTCTCCTCTAAGACCCTCTAAGTATCGCAGTGAAATCCGAAGCATGTTGGAGCCACATCTGGACAGCGGACACAGTGTCCCGGGCCAAAATGGATCTCTCCTTCCGACTCGCACATACTTTTTCATGTTTTATTGTCCAGTGGGAAATAAGACTTTGAATCCTGTTTTAAGATGCTTCCCTTCTCTCTTGGCTTCTCGTTATCGCCTCCTATGGCATTTTTATAAAGCTCAAGATGGAAATTCTTTCTGTGGGAGACGAATTGCAAGAAAAGCTAGAAATATTTGTTTGATTTTTGATCTATTGCATTTCACCCATCCTTCATGACCGCTGGGGCGATCACATGATCAGAAAATTGAACGAACGGCACATTTTTAAGTTACCCTTTGTATTTTAGGCAGTGTTAGCAATAAAAAAAATGCTTAAATATCTGTCAGATGAAAGAGTCTATGATTTACTGTGGTTTCTTGTGATGTGTAAATATTATGTCACCCAATATTGCGATAATTTGTTGATAAAATGCCATGGGATTAGGGACCTAAAGGCCAATTAGAATCAGAATACTTCCACATGGGAAATTCATCAATTGCTGCTGCTCCAATAAATGATATAACATTAAAAACATCAATAATATTAAGAACACCATCAATAATAAAACAATATTAAAGTGCTGGGTGCTACAAGACCAAACCATAGTCTGGTGTGTGTTAGGTGGGCATGTAGTAAGATATATATATATTTTTTTTTGTTAAGGCACTATACCTCATTGTTTTTTCTAGTTCTGTCCTCCTTTAGTATATTGTAATCTCAGACATTTGTGGAATAATATTCTGAATCTAATTAAAAAACATTTGTCAATTTCATGAGCTTGCAGGCTACTTTTCCAGCATTTTTGTGATCGTGACCTAACATGCCAAGCCATGCACTTTTAGCCAATCATAGCAGCGAGTCATGTGATGTATCACATGCACGGCAGGAATGACAGACAGGATGTGTTTATAAAAAAAGTGTTAATGTGTTGAACACATCTACGAAGTCCTCTGTCGCCGTGTTTGTTTTGGCGAGGCAGCGCGCTTCTGACGATCGTCATACTGTACCTACATATCCCGCCCCAAGCCACTCAGCAGCATGTCATTGGTCCAAACCACTGCTGGTTACGAGACGGACCTATCAGTTGGAGTCTTTCAAGATGGATTTGTTGTGAGATTGAAAATTCAGATCTCGTGACCCTGAAAATGATAAGAAATGTGCTTGCAAACTCAATCCTGTGAAGAATTGGGATGTTAGAAATGAGTTTTAGAATTTAAATAACTCTCTCCCTGTTTCATAGTTTGTAATAAAAAAAAAAAAAAAAGTCAGGTACAGTATAGGGCCTTTACGCAAGGGTCTGAAGTCTGCAAGTCCACTTCAAACCAAATTATGACACCAATCATTGCGTTTCCTTCGGCAAAGTACACATTGACGTATCTCCAAAGCCGTGAAGATGATGCACCTGATTTGTGACTGCGGAGGCCTCCCCGGCAATTTAGGAGTTGTTTAAATAAGCCCGATTACAATCTCAGGGGAAACGAAGCGTGCAACGTAACCCACATCGGCTAAATGCAACGCATCCTGCCCTGGTTTTATCAGTGGCAGATCGCACCCATGCATGCCCGCCCCTCACACAAACACACATGTAAGCGCCGTACGGGAAGAGCGGGTCCCGGAGCGGTGTGTGGTCGCGTCGCTCAGTCTTTGTTTCTGCGAGGCCTCTCATTTTTCTTGTCTTTAAAGAGCCGTCTGCGATCCGTCCATTCGAAAAGCAGACACGTCCAGTAACATTTAACAGAGCGCCGTGCTTTTGTTGAAAAAAAAAAAGAAACCTCCAGAGAGTTTCCCATCATTACCGAAGGCTGAGGGAGTGGAATTTTAAATGGCACCAAATGAGTGTCTTTCATTCATAAAGGGTAGAGTCTGATTGTGATATAATGGCAGCTTTGGCTTTGATAAATGAAAAATGAGCTTGAAATATGTTGCTCAGTTCAAAGTGAAGATAATAGCTCTATATAATTTAAGAAAAAAATATTTTATCACAATTCTGTATTATAATTTCAAGTAGATTTGCAATATTCAACTCAATACACATTTTAAGAAGACTAAAGCTAAGATTACTTTATAGACGTCTCTGTTTCCATTAAGATGTTTTAAATTAGACCATTTATTTTGTTGTTTCCAGAAGACATTTACCTGTTGGATTGCTGCCTCTGTGGAATGGAAAACTTTATGCAGTGGCCGCTGTTGTTGTTTATTTGTACAATTTTCCCTGGATGTTTTGGTGAAAGGTACTCTAGCAGCTGATACATCTTGGCATGTACTGTAGCTCTGTTTTGTTCAGATCACATATCGTTTGCAGCATAAGGTAAGCGTAGCCGTGTTCGTCAACATTGCTTTGGTCTATCGTGGAACTGTTTTCGACTCTTCCGCTGCCCCCCTGCCTTGACGGGCCGGGAAACAAGAAGCTCAGACTGGACATTAGCTAGGGCTCTTATCAGCCTCGGACTACAGCTGTCCATAGGACGTGGATCTCTGTTCATTGTGGTTTTCCTGCAGGTTTTTTGTTTTGTTTTGTGTTTCCTTGCATCATGTCGGTGCTTTATCAAACTGAAGAATACCGAACTTTTGTTACACTGTTTGCATTTCTACTCGCAACATTAACTACTTCACACAAGCGTGACAGTAACATCTATCTCTTACTTCTCCCTCTTGCCACTATCTCAGTGCTATCTACCAATTTGCAAGTCTGAGCAGTTGTTTTGATGTATCTCTGCAAGCTGTACCACTCATTTCTCCCCCTTTTCCAAATGCCAGCTGAAAAAACTGAAAGAAACGGCTTGTGCAAGGCAATAAAAGCCATCAGTGATATTAAGAAAACATGCAACAGGTTTGTGTCTCTCTGCCTCCTGACATGTAAAAGTGTGTAAACTTGGCAGCGGTGAAAATTTGTTGATTGCGGGCTACTGATGTGACCCATCTGGGCTTGAAACGTTGCATTAGGTCTTCTCACGCTATTCCCCGCCACTCCCTCCACCTCCCTCCTTTCTGCTTTCCTCTCTCTCTGTGTCTCGCTCCCTCCTCTTGTGTGTGTGTCACATGAGAAACAGTTGCAGGGTTGTTGTGGCTAAAGAAGATGTAGTTATTTTTATTTGAAGTATGGCACAGGACACTAGGCTGCCTTTGCCAGGGCGGATCGATTTCAGGGGCAAGTTAACCTGCTGAAAATCTCTGTGATGCAGTCAGACGTCTTCTAATCAGGATTTTATGTGCTCCTGCCGATATTAATGGTGTTTTTATGGTATTTTACAATTGCAGACCTGTTGAATGGGGTCTCAGAACATGCTGTGTCATCGGACGACTTAAGTTTATTCTTACTTCGGAGTCAGCAACAAGGTTTCAGGAGCTAGAGTGCCTTTCCAGTTCGGTTTATTTGACATTTGCTACAAAAGCACATTGGAAAATTGGTGGTGGAAGTTGCCCAAAGTGCTCTATCAGTGTTCACACCTAAAACTAAAAACTTCAACATAGGAGAGACAAAAGAGCGAAATGACTAAGAAAACTATGAGTAATTAATTAAAAAGCAATAAAAGAGGCAAATGAACAATAAAATGCTTCAGGGTGCATTGTTTAAAGTGATCATAATTTGTACCAAAATGCCAAGACCTGGTAAATGGTAACAAAATCAGTGAAGTCTTTTGGGAACTCATCAGTTTGTGGCCCTTTGTTGTTTGATAATCTACAATATTTCGTAATATCCTATTTAGATCAGTGGTTCTCAACTTTATTTAGTCGCGACCCCAACAACTGCTCCTTCTTTCTGCATAATGGTCATTCTTCTTGAGTTTTTCTCACATACTTTTGGTTTTCATGTTGCAAAACATACATTTCGTACCATAGAGTGCTGGGGCATTGCGTGAGATTCTTACGGTGACACCAAAGCATTTTGATCTGTTAATACGTCTCCAAATCATGGATATTTTCTCTTATCCTGGACACGCTGAAGCGATTGCAAAGGAATTCTTATGGTCTTTATCATAAATCAGCTGTAGCTCAAGTTTAAAACTCGACTATCACGGTGATGTACTGCGCGATCTGGCATGTTTTTGTACTTTTGGCCTATTGTTATAAATAATACTGACTTTTAGCCCCGCTTTAGCATTCATTTATTTAGAAATATCCCCGCAGTAAGTCAGAGGGGCAACGGCACATGTGATTTATAAGGACTCCAGCTGAACTCAATCTCATGGTTAAAACAAACCACAGCACTTCAGTTGAGACTTTTTTTTTTAATGGACAAAGCAGCTACTTCAGTTTCTGCATCTACAACCACAAGACATTATTGTGTTTTAAGAGGGAGCTCCATGTAATAAATCCTATCTTAAACACGAGAGTGATTGTGGGCTGGATTGGATAAAGTAGCTCTCAGCTCATTTCCACATTGACAAAAAGCTTAGCATACAGGTTTTATCATGACAACAGGATTAACAGCCAGAAGGTCAATCAACTGCAATATTTAGCAGCTTTTAACTTTGACTAGATGCCTTTGCTTTGTGTCGTACAGAAAATACTACTAAATAGACATGCTCACATTGAATCTCAATGTAGTCATGCATTCTTATTAAACTTGAGTTCTTAGCAGCAAAAATCCATGACACTTTCTCCATGTCTCTCCTTATTTACCTCATCTTCTCTCTTTCCTCTTCTCTCGATTTCTCCAGCGTATTGAACAGAATATAAACTGCACACACTGCCATACAAATAACTCGGGTCCCTCAGTGAGGTAAAAAGTAATTGCCTCACACTACTTTAGGGCAGCAAAACATTTAAAAACAAGTGTATAATATGTATTTACGCTGGTGAATTTGATATTGACTGGATTTTCAAATGATATGCTGTTTACACAAAGAAATTATGCAAAAATAGTGAGATTTTTTCCATTTGTAAATCACCTTGGGACCCCTGCCCGATCCCCAACTTGGGAACCCCTGCACTATGGGAGTAGGCAACTTTTCTTTTTCTGATTTATTTGCCGAACACTGTTGCCCAGTAACGGATGACTAAGTAATCCACTAATGTAATTAGATTACTTTTTAGTAAGTTTTCCACTGCTGAACTCTTTGTCATCGTAATTGTAATGGTCATGATGATGATGCCCCTTCTGTACTAGCCATGGTTTATTGTGTGTGACTGATGTGTTTTATGTTTTTATTTTTATCTCTCTTTCTCTGTGTACTCTAGAGAGTGACGGTGCTCCACAACTGAAGTTCCTAATGGATTAATAAAGTTCTTATCTTATCTTATCTTATCTAGTAATGGAGTAATGTATGGGGATTACAATTGCAAAACTGGTAATTAGATTATAATTACTTCTTCAAGTAACGATTCCATTACTTTTGTAATATTTTGACCTGAAACCCTTAGGTTATTAAAGATTAAGGCCTGTGCAAAAGTCGAACTCAGCTGCTGTACATTTATTTTATGAAATATACAGTTTTTGAGAAAATTTTGTGTTAAGCAGAAAACATTATTCAATCAAATTACAACCAAAGCAAGAAAACTCATTTCAAAGCACTGAACAGCTGTTGCTTGATCCTTTTTCAAACCAAAGTAACTAATAATTTGTAATATTTTAAAATAAAGCAATCAAAGCAGAAACAAGATTACTTTTTGAAAGAGTAATCAGTATTTGGATCACTTTTATGGAGTAATCCCAACAACACTTCTCGGCAAATCTCCCAAACAAAGAAATGGTCACCAAAAACCCAATGCACTTTTCAGACACACAGTATAGTATGTGTTAAAACATATCACATTTGACTCCTATAAAAACAAGTTTTAATTTGACTTTCTAGCCCTATCCTCTGGCCCAGTTGATGTTAGTTAATACAATAGTAGTAACAGCAGTAGTGTAAATTGCTTAATGACTCTTTAAATACTCATTACCCAATTGCCTCACCTTTTTAATACCTACCGTAAACACACAGGAAACAGACTATTCCTTCTATGGGCATTAGTGTAAGTAATTAGCCTAATAACATCTTCCCAACAGTGTACAGTGCAGTAATCCGCTAAAGTGAAGGGGAGAAAACATGGCCGTCGCCTCCACTGTTTCAGATTCGGGTTGCAGCTGCGCGCCTGGTCCAGCCGTGCTACCCACAATCCTCGGCTTGCGGAGGGCTAAAGGAAGCTAAACAGCCGGCAGCGGTTTACTTACACTGGCTGTTACACCGAGTTCATTAGTGCAGAGGTGATAATTGCACAGTGTTTCCCGCTGGTGTTCGTTTTACGACATTCAAAGCAGATTTTGGAGTTCGAGACACTACTTTGCATTATTTAAGGATAAGGACATGACAGGCTTAGTCGTCCCTGTAGGGAAATTTATCGTCTGCGGCCCATCCTTCAGTACCATCCGGGTGAGACTTGTCATGAGACTTTCTCTAAGGTTTTCAAGCTACAAGCATTCATTATTCCTGGTCTTGTGGCTTTTTGGCTCACAAGTAAATAGGGATCTGAGAATGTCCCTGTTTAGTTCAGGTTTCTTTCTTTCTTTCAACAGGGGCAGTGCACAATAAAAAATAACCTCAGAAAGGAGAAAGGTATTGTACCTGATTGTAGCACTGGTGCAGATTTCTACCTGTAGTCCCTGGGCAGGCTCAAGTAGAAATTACACATCAATATTAAAAATACATCACACTAATCCCCCACAGCTTAAAATCCTCACAGTTCATTTGTTGTCACTCTCTCTCACCTACATTACGGTAATTCAATTACACTGTACACTTACACTGACAGGTTTTGGCTAGTCCTGTTTTAATCCTGTTTTTGTCATTTTAGCCCTGGCTCAGTTCTCACATTCACTGTAAGCCAGTGGTGTCCAAACTTTTGTCATTGAGGGCAACATATTACACTTACACTGACTTTATTGATCCACAAGTGAAATTGAGTTGTCATTGTAGCTCATATAGTAATCTTAAAAAACACAAAAGCAACAACAAAAGAATAAAATGTGAATAAAGAATCAGAATATAGGTAGATATGTTTTAACTGTGTAACCTCACCTTTATTTAGGCTTAAACTATTAGCTGTCTCACTAAAATGTTTTATTTGTGTAAAATTATTAAATTTGCAGTAAAAGTACCATCTTTAGCAAGGTGTGCCAAATCCGTAAGAAACCTGAGGGCCAACAAAAGCTGGTGTGAGGGCCGCATTTGGCCCCTGGGCCGCACTATTGGCACCCCTGCTGTAAGCATAATAATTAAAACTGGTTGTACCTCTTAACAGTTTTGTATCTTTGCTCAAATTTGGCTCCAAAAGGCAACACCCTTGAGCAAGTTGGATGATTTGTGCATGTTTTACGTTAACGAGAGAAACTCATCTTGTTATGCCTCTTACAGTATAGTGTTTGACATTTGTGAAACTTAAAATAAATACAGAATCTTATTTTTTACAAACTTTGGTGTGGAAAAATATACCATGGAATAGAATTAGAAGGATATTTTTCTTCTTTGATGGCACATTTCCTCACTCTTTGCACCCCTGTGTGTGATCTTATCTTAAGAGCTGTTGTGACAAGTACATTCTCCGTTGTGAGATCAATAAATATTATTATCTTATCTTGTCTTATATTTCCTTCCCTAATCTTTCTTTAGTTTGCATTCAGGCCTTCTCACTGTATTGCAAATCCATCTACTGCAACTTTCTTCAAAACCTGCCTAAGACTTTTACGCTCAGCTTTTTCATATTTACGCCTGGAAACCAAATTTGAAATGATCTCACCACATTTTTGGAGGATTTGTGTAAATGGCTGTCTCCTTCAGTAACATAAATCCTGACAAATTGAATTACACGATGATGACTGCATGTTACTTACTATTACGCCGATTAAATTATCCTGCAAAATGTCCTGAAATCTTTTCCACATTTATTTTCACTACCGCGCGACGTAGCGTGATTCGCAGCAATACTCGCCCAATGGCATTAGGTCAAAGAGGAAAGGCAGTGACATAATTTTCGCGAACAAAATGTGACCTCAAATGCCTTGTGAATGTATTTTCGTGAAATTATGAGCACGTCTGCATATGTAGATAAGTCGGCAGGAATATTAATTCACAATGTTCCGAAGTCTGACTATAAGTGGCCTGAAGCCTAACAGTCTGACATTACCTTACTTTTGCCTGATAGTATTTCCCAAGCCAGACAGAACGGATCACTGCCCGGTCAGATATTGGTCAAGGTCGTGTTGAAGTCAGAAGTTCATGGTTTTAATCTTACGCGGTTTTGGGGGGGGAAGCCTGATTATATGCGTACCGCGCTCATTCATCCAAAACAATTTCTCCTTGAAATGTAGGCATCCCACGGAGCGGTTTCGTGCCGAGTCCGGTGTAATTTTTGAGGGGACAAAGAGATTTAAAGCGCTCCGTGATGAGATCATGACCAGGGTCGAACACGATGGACACGTCGGCTTACCTTCCAATCCACACAAACAAACAAACAGGAAACTCGCAGAAGTCACGCAAACACCTTGTTCAGAATGCATATGTGTCGTCACGCTGAAGACTAATGGTACAGCTTTGTTGTATATACTGTAACTCATAGGGCTGCCCATATTGCTAAACTTTCGCTATCATAACATTAGAGACACAATATGGTCTTGTATGTCTCATTAGTCCTCAACTGCCTTTCCCTGGGAGCTTTTATGTTTATATTTATTGGCTGAAGAAGTGTAAAAGCGCATGGCATAACAAAAAAAAATGTGCCAATACCAGGGTGAGTGGGTGAGTGCTTGGTCCGAGGTGGTTAGGGCAGATGTGTGCACCCACGCTTCTGTCAGTCTCCCCAAACATACCTGTGGCTACATACAGCACAGTACGTAGCTTATGGAGTGAATGAAATGTTGCCCCTTGTGAAGCATCTTCTGGCCATGTTTGTAAAAGGTGCTGCACAATTGAATCTCATCCTCTTCCTTCTCTTACTCAGATCATAAAAGAAGCCAAACTTTGACCTTTAGCCCCAAACAAATATGGCTTTATTGTCCCAACACATTTGGGACCTTGGATTTAAAATATGGTGGATTTTGTAAGTGTGTCATTCCCTGTAACCAGCTTATAAATATTGGCTAAAACCTCTTTTGTATGTCTAATCCATGCGGTATTTGATCTATTTTTGAAGAGCATACAAGTAATATCAATGTTTAACTGTTTAGTTTCATGTAAAATTCCAGGCTATTACTCAACATTTTATTTACTGTACTAGTTACAGACTTGGTTCAGATTGGAGTTGTGTTAGATCCAAACCCTAATCATCCAAGTGGGCTTCGTCAGAGTGGGCTTCTGCCACACAGGGGATCATGAAGTACATACATCCCTGATCCATCTGCTTTTATGGACTACCTTACTACAGCGGAAGCGCGCTCCAATCGTCCTCCATCTTTGATCCAGTGTGACAGCATGTTTGACGAGGCCACACTAGTCAGTGTTTGTTTACCCTCGGTGGACAATCTCTCCAGGTCTCTGGGAATTAACCATAACACTCGTACATATATGCAGGCCCCGTAGCATCACGCTAACACCAGATGCTTTTGTTGTGAGTGGTGACTACAGCACCCCGCCATGCGTGACTTTGGCGCAGTCCTTTAGCCTGCTTTTTCAGAGGGAGCTCGCGTGATGCGGCCGCCACTCTCCCGTACCACTGTATATCCTCTCTCCACACAAGGGGGTATGTGTCTCCGCCCCACCCCAGTGCCATGCCATGCCGAGACGAATGAAGTGATCGAATAAACAGCGTCGGATTAGGGCGCGGTGTTGACATGCGAGGGCCACAGATGGGACTATGTAAAGTGGACGGTCACGGGATACAGGCGGATCTCTCTCGGCACCTCATTCGTTTTCACCTGTTGGATTGGAGAGGGGCTTGAAAGACGACCAAGACTTCCTGGACTCGTAAACAACATTGCTGGAGAGGACAAGCTAAATATAGATCGAGATAATCCGAATGGGACGCTTGCATGAAGATTTTGAGGGTGACAGACATCGATATGCAGAAAAAAAGTATTATAGCATTTGGGGCTAGTAACAAGATAGTTGAAAAAGACAGCATTACCATCACTAGTTCTGAACAGTAATAAGTTGGGTCATTGTAAAGTAATGCCTGTTTTTACATGGCCTACAGTTTCCATACTCAAAACATGCATGGTGGCTAATACTCCATTTTCGGCTAATCCTGGCCGAAATGTATTGTACAGATCAACCATTCCCAAACATGAGATGGTTACAGCACCTGCATCTGCTCTTCAGACAGTAAGAAGCAGCTCATAAAGAGTCTGTGTGTGGATAACTCAGCAACAGTTTCCTTGTCATTAATGAGACGAGCTGTGTCCAGATGCTGCTTTATGCAATTCCACCGCGACCCAACAAATATCTCATGCGACCCACCTTTAGGTCCCGACCCACTGCTTGAGAACCAGTGGTATAGACTGTTTAATATCAATACTTCAGCAGTATCTTTGCTGTTTGGTAAATTCAAACTCTAGATATAAGCACGACTTACTGTATGCTTAGCAAATATCATTCAATAATGAACAGAGAAATAAAGATGTAGGCCTGTATTATTCTTGTTTTTAGGTCATTACTCTTCAGTGGATACAACAAGGTGGGTGAAGTGTCTTGCCCAAGGACAGTGCGACATTGTGCACCTGCTCATTTTGACCCGCTAACCCTCCAGTTACAAGACGTCACGCTCCACCATTTGCGTCACTGTTGCCCCAGTATATGCACCCGGGATGGCCTCTGAAGCCAGGAGATGGTTGCACTGGTTGAAGGATGGAGCGCAAAGAGCAAATTTCTTTATGTGGACAATAAAGTCTACAAATGATCAAAAATGGAAATAGTTCCACGATATAAGCTTAAAATTGCAAATACAATGGGACTCCTTGAGGTTTTGTGATACATTATGATCTACACATTGTGCAGATCCTACTTTACCCTCCTTTTCAATAAAACCAAAGAGAATCCATTGCATTACGTTCATGTGTTTAGTTTTAGCCATTTTCACTTTTGTCTGCAGGTAAGCATGTTTTTGGTAACATTAGACGAGTCCTGAAACACAATACGCCAGATTTGTTGTTCTGGTGGTGTCGCGGCCGGACGTATCATTACGCTTGAGACGGTGGAGAGTCGTACAGTATAATCAGATTACACAGGTTAAATTAAAGGGTGATAGAGTCAAGTACAGGAGCCAAGTCATTTGGGTTGCTACGAACCCAACAGGGGTCACCGAAGAGTGTAATCAAAAAAATCTAATATCATATTATCACTAGAATTAATCTACTATAGATGCAGTTTTCTATATTAATTATCTATATTTTCTCAGGGTCAAACAATACCCAAATAATAGTTACAACTCCTATACTTCCACCACTTTTACAGCTTTCTTATAAGCTTCTGAAATGCACTGAAGATTAAAACTACAATAGCTTTTATTGAATGTGTTCATGGCCACAGTAAGCCAACGATATTTACAGCCGAACAATCTGACTGACAATTTGTTCATTAGACCTGACTTTAGACTTTAAATGTAAGTGTATGCAACCATTGTGTCATTGTTTTCAGTTAGATTCTCTGCCTAAAAGAGACTTCATTGTGAAATGTTGCTAAATGATCAGGGCTATCTCTACAAATTAAATTAGCAAATTCTTTAGACTATTGAATCATTAACATGTCCCCAATGCAAGTGATAACATTTGAAAGATCTAACACAGCTGCTAGAAGAGTTAACTTAATAATACCTCAAATAGTTATATGATTAAGCTTGACTTTTTGTGTCTATATCTATGTTATTTACAATACTATACAATATTGATAATACTGCAAACACAGATGACACAAAAAGTATATTACAAATGATGTTAAGGATATCCTTTATACATGCTTATACTGAATTATTGGATTAACCTGTTCCTAATCTGAGTGACAGCATTTAAAAGATCAAAAGAAGCCGCTGCCGAGAACACTTAACCTGATTTAGCCGAGAATTAGTCGTACGATTAAGCTCGACTTTTATACCTGTGAATATACAGTACATGTGCGTCCCTTCCAGTTGTACGATTCCTTTCTGTGCCTGGTCTACACGTCGCAGGTGGGCCCTTGTAATTAAATGGGTGTGAGGCGGTAAATGTGTCCCGGGCAGCGCGGGATCGAGTGATGGCGCTGATGCTTTATTCATGAAAACATTAAGTTGTCAGTCAGAGGCGGCAGCGGAGGTGTTGTGTGTCCTATATCTGCCAGCGCGGACAGAAGGCCAATCTGTGGAGCGGCACAGCTAATGTCGGGAGTTTAACCCCTGTTGGGACCTGCTCTTTTTAGTTTGTGTGAGGCAAGAAAGTTTGTGTTGGTGTCTTCGAGGATGTTTAACACAGCGTCTGCATTTTATCACAAGAGAATTTGCTCTGTTTTTGTTAAAAATGTGCATTGTTTACAGCACAGGGCTTTAAAAAGAATTACAATTTAATGATATGTGCCAAAATGAAGGCCTTCAATTTTGTTAAAAAGCATGAAAGGTGCACTGTGTAACTTTTTTGTGTAACCCAGTGGCTGTATGGCATCTTTACATTTCATCACAGCGGCCTCTATGATGCTCCAGGATCAATTGTTTTATGGTATGAAGCCCATTTCATCCTGGAGGGTCATAGAGGCCGCTGTGATGGAATGTCAATTAATATACACACTAATATCAAGGATTTTTTTGTTTTTCCTCACTTCAAAAGTTACATAGTGCACCTTTAAATTGCATACAGATTAGATTCCAACTGGCAATAAATCAAACTTTCTTGGAAAATCATGACGAAAACTATTTTTATTACATTATTTTTATTACAAGTTGCAAAAAATGTGGTCTAAAAGACATTCACCTGAAGTTTTTTGCTCTAAAGTAGCTCTCTATCTTACTTATATCTTATATATTATTAAAATATAGTATTTGGACATTAAAGGTGCACCATGTAACTTTTTTTTAATGTAAAAAAAACAACAAAAAACTTTGATATTAGTACCTATGTAACTTTTTAGTGACCCAGTGACTGTATGGGTGCAGCATGGCAAGTCAGCAGCCTTTATGATGCTCCAGGATCAATTGTTTGTAGGGTTTCTGGTCAGTTTCTGATACAAAACCCTAAAAAGAATTGATCCTGGAGCGTGATATATACAGTATATAATCCTTTATTTATACAGGTTTGTCCTCATTTACAAGAGAGACCTGTAATAGAGAGAATGTGATAGAGGCCACTGTGCTGGAAAGTAAAGGTGCCATTCTTCACACACACATCACTAAAAGATCAAATACACATTAATATCACTCGTGTTTGTTTTTTTTCCACATAAAAAGTTACATAGTGCACCTTTACAATGTCATTAAAAATAATACAATTTTACGATGATACTTGTACAGCACTAGTAGTGGTAGTAGTGGTTAGAAATTACCTTCTCATTACCGTTTGTGGCCAAGTTCAACTGCGTCATTCATTTATTCCACTTTCAACTTTTGTAGCAAATCATAATCTTCAGATACGCCCATGTTCATGTTCATGTCTGTTTTGATCCAAGGATTAAACGGATGCGTTCACTTGAAAAGGCGTTTTAACCCCGTGGTTTTGATTGTGTGTAGCTTTGCGTGCTACTGGAGCATTAGTGTAGTTATTCCTCCCATATGGATCCAGCCCGAGGCCATCTGCCTTTTATTACGGGTCGAATCACATCATAATCTTTTCAACAGATTATGTCCTTGTTATGAGATGATCAAAAAGTTGTTAATGAGATTATTCATGGGAAACAATTATGAAGGTGCAGTCCTGGCATGTTTCTAGGATTTTTATGCTTGCAGATGACTTCATAACTTTGAAGGCACGCCGTGTAACGTTTCACCTGGTAATTAGAATAAAATACAAGCATCTATTTTATTACAGACATTTTTCTTGTTGAAAAATGAACAAACAAACATGTGTCTTTGCTGTGAGCGGCTCACCTCTCCTATGACTTGACTTGTTCACAAAAGCAGCCGAATATGAGACTTACATGGGTTAGGTCCTTACCCAAATCCATTGAAAGCTAGATACTCATATTCCTGTTTACACGGAAAACAAATGTATCCTGGATATTTAGGCTCCAGAGCGGGGCGGGGCTATTGACAAATGGTCAGGAGCTAAACACTTTAGTAAGGTTGCTAAGATTTTGCTTTTTAATCCATTTCTGTGAACTCAGGGATGAGAACTACCTACGGAGGCACTGATGACTGTAGAGCTTGGTCATGGCTTCAGCAAAGGATATGAAGTGGGAAACAGCAGCATAGTTTTGTCCAAAAGCAGCACTGGAAAACTTCCTATAGCAATTTGTTGTTTTGTAAAGTAAACTGCACTGTTTTGTTTATTTTTAGAAGATGCATAGTTTTTAAAAGGGGAAGTTTTTGATCCTGCCATATTTGTCTCTGTAGTTTGCACAGGCTCAGTACGTCAGCAACGATGAGAAACCAGGATACTCTGTTTACATGACCCAGTATAGTGGAAACTGTGGGAATGTCCCAGTGAGAGTATCCTGGTTTCTAATAACCTGGATACTGGCTTATCCAGAAAACTGAAATCATTGTGTTTACATGGACTCAGACAAAACCAGGACACTTAAAACCCATGTTAATAACCAAGATATTACACGTATTACACATTCTTCACTCCCTTTCACCCTGAGCGGTCAAGAAGATTAACTCGCTGGACTTTTTTCCCCTTTACTCTGGGTGTTTTGTGCTGCACAGATTTGCTCACATAACGGTATGTTGCTAGTCCTCACACTTTAAAAAAATCAAATTATCTTCATAGTACGAGTTGGGAACCAAAACAGCACACTCTTTGAATAAATTCCAACACATACTCCTATCAACTTGATCTGAATGCACTTTTAGCATGGAACATGGGTGATTTGTCACGAGTTGTCTGACAATACAATCCCATTTGAAAAAGATTATTATACTGTATCGGCAGCTCGAGGCCTATGGTTTCTCATCATGTTCCCGAACCTTATCTAACCAAAGTTCCCACACTCTCTCACCTCTCCCGCCTTTCCCACTCCGCTCAAATATCCAGAAATAGGCAAACTCGTGTCTTTATTGTGGCCAGGTGGGTTTTTCTGAACGCGGCTTTTATTAAGCGAACAGCCCTCCATCTTTAAAGCCGGAATCTGAGAAACTCTTATTTATAGTTTAACCACTCGACGAACACATTGGTGCAAGTGAGAACCAGGTCTGTTTAACTGTAATGTAATGTATCTCAGATGTGAAGGCAGCGTTTAACAGAGGGGCTCTATCTCCAAAATAGATTTTTACAAGAATAAGCCGCATACAGTACATACAGTAAAAATGCTCTCGTAAAGTTGGGTATCGGTGGGGGCTTCGATAGCTATTAACTCGACGTTGCTTTGAGATCTCGGATATAAAATGGTACAGTTGCAAATTTGTACCGTAGTCCCCTTCCTCCAACATCAGAAAAATAATGGGAGCAATTCGAAGGGCTAATTAAATACAGCGCCAGTAAAATGTTTGGAAACAGATATTGGTTTTCCTTCTATTTCAAGACTTTTGAGATTGTCGATTCTCACTGAAGGCATTTATTTATGAATGAGCACATATGGGATTATCTTTTAAACAAAAAAAATGAAATAGATTATTTTTTCTTTCTTTGATTACTGCTTTGGACACTTTTGGCATTTTCTCGATGAGCTTCACGATGTAGTCACCAGAAATGGTTTTCACTTCACAGACACTGGTCAGGTCACTGCCTAATGAAGCTGATTGAGGAAATGCCAAGGATAAATGGTGCCAATTTGGAGAATTGGCACCAAATAAACCATACTTTGAGATAGTTCACCCTTTTTGTTTCTATATATTGTCCATTCATAATGTCTTCAATGAGAATCAGAAATGTTTTTAGTGTTGGAAATAAAGAAAAGCCAATACATTACTGTATTTTCAAATTGAACAGTCATAGTAGGCAATAGAGCCATGTTTAAAGGCGTGCCATGAATCGATAAATGAAATTGAGTGGAACATGCATCCTCAATACCAAATACACAACAACAACAACCAAAAACAAGGCCAAATGCATCATGTCTTTGGGTTGATTTGAAACAAATTGCTCCACATTTTTAGCCCAAACCCTTCAGTCGGCGGTGTTTGCCCGGAGGCGGGATGCGTTTGGATATGATTCATGCTCTGAGCGTGTCCTGAGATGACCCCAGTCCAGTCCCCCCCATGTCCCGGGTCACTACTTATGGCCTGCAATACTATAGCAGTGTGTCATGGGACGACAGAAGAGGGAAAGGCGTGTGTGTTCTGTTGAATGGACAAGCGGTACTCGGGTAGCCAATGCATTACAGATTATGGCTTACATCAGAGAGAATCTCATGTGGTGAGTGTGGCCTTATTCTAGTGGAAACTTTTGACTAGTTAAGACCTGTGGTTTTGTTTGGTTTGGAACTAGTTTAGTGATCGTGTTTCAACTTGGTTAGTGTAAAGAGGTGGTACTTGATAAATCCCCCACATTTTGCCAAAAATGATGTGTAAAATGAATTCCCATTTCAGTTTTTTTCTTTTCATCTTTGATTGCCAACACACTGAGGTATTCATTTGGGTACAGTCAAATAAAAGACTTCCTTTAAAACTTCCCCCTTCTCACGCAAGGCTCAGCTAAATTCTGCGCCTGTGTGTTCATTTCACTCATCTCCCTTTCTCTCTCTCTCTCTCTCTCTCTTTCTCTCTCCCTCTCTCTCTTTCTCTCTCCCTCTCTCTCTCTCTCTCTCTCCGTCTCCCTCTCTCTCTCTCTCTCTCTCTCTCTCTCTCTCTCTCTCTCTCTCTCCCTCTCTCTCTCTCTCTCTCTCTCTCTCTCTCTCTCCGGACCGTTTCATCAATGTCGTCTCTAGTTTCTGTCAGCTCGGAATTGATCATTTTCGCAACATTTTCTGGATGTGTTTTTCATCGTGCGCAGCAGGTGTTGGAACAAAATCGAAGCTTGTGTCTCTGAA
>OMNZ01016166.1:7010-25595 GCA_900303255.1 Lesueurigobius sanzi
GCAGTAGTTAAGGGTCGTTTCAGCAGTTGGAAACCACTGGCTTAAAACATTGCCCTACTGTCCCTGCCACTATGGACAGAAAAATGGGTGGACCATAAAACGGACTATAAAACTATAAAAATGGGTGTAGAGAGAGAGAAGTTTTACAACCGAAATTGTAAACCAAGGATGTGCTACAAGAAACCTAGAGTAAAGGACAGGCCAGCCACAGTAATATCTAAATTTGTCCGTGAAAGAAACATATTTTCAGAGTTTAAGCAAAGCAAAATTAAAAACCACAGCAGAAAATAAGATATGGAGTGCTTCATATTGATTTGCAAAGTTATGATTCCTCTGTAACAAGTTCCCAGAGGTGCATTCAACAGTCTGACAGCAGTATCTTCACTTATTATTCGCTCACTATCACCTCTCTTGGGACATTCTGAAACCACGCGCCGGCTCAATAATGTTCTCTGTTTCCCAAATTAAAAATCACTACACATTACTGAACGGACTGCGCTGCGATTGTCAAGTGAAGCTATAAGGACTAGTGTCTAACCAAAAACAAGTTGGACTGAACATGAATCAACAACTTTGTCAATTAAGAATGAAGGGAGTTTGTCCGATATATTCAATAGCAAGTCAATGTTGGTATGGGTACAGTAGATGGTATGGGTATAGGTATGGTAACATTTCCAGTTATTTGCTCCAGCTTAATACTTGAAACACTTGGAAATTCTGCATCATACAGCAAAATGTAAAGATGAAAGTTGATAAGATCTTGCTGACAGAGTGAATAACTTTAAACGTCACGACAGAGATCTGCTTTCAAGGGCGAAACTTGTGCCAAAATGACTTCTTTAGAGTTTTAAATGAGAATCTTGTTCCCGCATAAAAAATATATGAGGAGTTTAACTGTCTCCATGTTAAGAGCTCGGAAACCCTCCACCTGCTGATGTCATTAGGTAAAGCTCCTCTGACAAAAAACAAATACTGTAGATTCACAGAACCATTTATAATCATTTCAGCTCTCAAGTTGCCTCCACTGCAAAGCATTTTGTGTTGTTTGCATGTTCTCCTCATATGTTAATGTTTACATGTGTTTTGGTGAAAAGTTGCCCATGACTACAATCAGGGACGGCTCATGTGTCTCGTGTGTGTTAACATGCACAGTCCCAATCAAATAAATAAATACAATTAATCAAGGTTTATTCAGCACGTTACAACAAGACAAAGGAGAACAAAGTGCTTCACAGTTTTAATTTAAAAACTCAAAATTACTCAACTCAGACAACACTAAGAACTTGAAAGAGACACTGTTTTTTTTCTTTTCATCATGGCCATTATTCAATCCAATCCAGTTTATTTATAAAGCACCATTAAAAACAACAACACAGTTGACCAAAGTGCTGTACAATAAAGACAATATAAAAGTACAATGCAGACTATTAACAGTAAAAATCTTCATATTGAATTAAACGCCAAAGAGTACAAGTGTGTCTTAAGACGAGACTTAAAAACAGGAAGTGAATCAGTCTGTCTAACACACAGGGGCCACAATTTAGGACCAACAACAGAAAAAGCTCTAGGGCTGGGTATTGCCAACAACTTCATGGTACGATACACATTCCAAAGAAACTGAAGAAAAATGATCTCATATGTACAATAAATAGTAGTTTTTATTATGCTAAATATGTTCAGCAATTGAAACCTGCAATTGCAGTAGTTAGTGAGTGTGTTGTGATGTTGTGAATAAACCATGGGGTAAAACAAGCAGATTTAATTCATTTTCTTTTATAATTGTCCAAAAGCTGGGTCTCCTCTAAGTTTGGTCTGAGGAACCACAAGCAGAGCCCGATCTTATTCAAGGAGTACTGTATCTCATGTTCAAAGTTACGGGATCCTATAGCAGGAAACATCACCACACAAGCGATCACAGCGCTCTGCTTTTCCTGCTGCTCCCAGTCCAACAGAGATATCAAGCAACGTGAAGACAGAGCGAAAGAAATATTCAAATCAATGAACAACTGGAGGCAGGTGATTGGTTCTGGTAACAACAGCAGGGAATGGCCAGAGGCATATTCCTCACCATGCATAGAGATAGATCCTATATTATAGCTATGGGCCCATTGATAAATGAATGCAATATTTAACACAGTGGATCGTTGCTTAATGCCCTTGAGATGTGATTACGGTGCATTTGTGAGTGACATACGAGAGAAAAAACCCTGACATTAAAGTTAAGTGCATTATAAATAAGCAGGGTTTTTTTCCTTATGTATACAAATTGTACGTGGGTGTACAACGGGTTATGTTCAACTCGCTGCGAGAACAACTCTGCATGACGCGTGGAGACCATAAGGAACAGACTGCTGCTTTGGAAAGAGATACTGGCATAATCCCATCCCACAATTTCAACAAATTTATGCACGGCGGCTAACTGGGTCCTAGTGTTTCCACGCAGTTTGAATATTATGTTAATATTTTGTTTCTCTGATTGAATTGAGCATCAGAAAAACGCGAGAAAACGCGGCTCCCAGCAGGGGCAATTACTCCATAAATGCCCTTAAAGCATGCAGCATCTCTCTCGGTCATGAAACATTGCATCATCGGCAGCCAATCACAGGCCAGCAGTCATGGGGCTTTGTGTGGCACGGACTTGGGGGATCGGCAGGTGTATTCCTACAATGAGGACAGTGAGATTGAATTCATTCTCTTCTCTGTCACGAGCTTAGGAGTCCTTTGTTCGTGGGCAAATATTCGATGCTGGTGACCTGATGCCGGTGATGATGATGCATTTCAATGGAAGCGACAGTACAATACAACATGACTCCTACAGGTTTCGCCCGGAGTAAACCTATGACAAGTCCTCGTTTATTTGCTCAATGGTTGAATGAACAGTACAACAGGTGCTTTCAAAACATCCCAGTATGAGATCACTGCTGTTTTTTCTATAGGGAAAAAACAATAATAATATTGAAGTAATTGGATTTACAATTAATTGCAATCGAATCAAAATCAGTTTGAATGGCTGCAAATTCGCAAATGGCAAAAACTGGAATTATTAAAGTAGTACAAGATCCTTTGTGTACTAATATCCAGTCTATATGGGGTCTTATTAGTCTTAGTCTTATAGTAAATACTACAAACATATTCTGAAATGTATGTGACTTGAATTAGTATTATTCATATTTCAGGCTTCTCTCAAATATTAATGCTCCAGGATTTGTTTAAAATCTAGAGCTCCTTGTCCTGGAAAATGTCATGTTTGTGTAAGCTCTCAATCATCCAGTTTTTCATTGTTGTTGGGTTTTCCAAAGCCGTCAACTGGACTGGAGTTGTTGGGAGTTGGTTTGGGTTGAGGACATTTTGCCTCACGTCGTTCTCAGAGGCTTCTTCTCACTCATTTCATTAGATTAACTGGTAACTAAACTGGTATTTAGATGGGGTGAAATGATCTCAACCCAGTCCAGTTGATGGCTTTTAAAAATACATTTATATTTTACTTATTGGCTAAAAGTATCCTAGGTTATTATCCAATTTTCCCACATTGATTTCTTTGAACAAACACTAACCATAAAGCAAGACATTTTCTATTGCCACAAACTGTACAAGATCTTTTTCTAATTAAATCTGATTTATCCAGTCGTAGAAAAATTAATTTTGCTCTCGTTTGTGCCAGAGCTACCCAGAAGCAGATGGGGACCTCTGTGGCTGGAGTCAAACTGTGGAATAGACTTTACCTTAAAGAACTCCTCCACTGTGCATCAATTTAAAAGTCATTTCAAGTTGATAACAATTAAATCCTATGTCAATATGTAATCCAACAATGTATGTAAAAAATAAAAAACCTTCTTTGGTACTTAAATGTTCTTTTTTTTAGAAGATCTGATGTTAGCTTGAATTTGAAGTGTACAATTTAAAGTGAATGTTTTGTAAATTGCGAGACCATCCTGTATTTTTATGTATTTTTTTTGTTCTTTTGTGTTTTGGGGAAAGGACCTATAAGATTTATCTTCTTTGTGCTCATTTTCAATTATGTGATTGGACTTATTACATATATGCGAAATAACAAAATCATGTGATGAAAAAGGAAAAGAACATGATTGAAACAAATAAAGAATGAACTGAAATTAAATGAACTGTTTTTTCCAGACTATAATATATAGAAAATATATATAGACTTTTTCTCATAGTTTGGCCTGTCCTGTGACTTATACTCACGTGCAACTTATATATTAATTAATATGTCACGTTACCATACTAGACAGCTATTCAGTTTGTTGTTTATGCTTCGTGTAGCTGAATAACCATCAATGTGTTACGTTAGCATACTGTACACCTATTCAGCCTGTTGTTCTCTATTCTATTGTTATTATTATAACTTGCCTTTCAAGATGAAATCTCTGTTCTTGGTCTCGGACTATAAGTCGTAGGGACAGTCCGGGAAATATGGTAGTCAGACATAATCAAATTTAATGATGAATACGAATATATGAATATTTTAAATAAATAATAATAGTAAATAATAGTTCACAAACAGAGCATTGCTTCTCTGCCGCTGTAACAGAAATGTGACTTAAATAAACTGAGCTACTCGTCTGAATGCATCAGCTGTTGCCGACCACTCACCAAAACATCTGACAGAAATTGCGGAAGAAAACAACAACAACGATCGCTCCTATAGGGAGTTATCTAAAAAGCCTAGGTCATTTCCAATTCTGTTTACAAGTCAACAATAAAATGTCTTGTGTTTTGTTTGTTATCGCCTCATTGATAGATAGATAATTCATAAAAATGATTGCAACTTGTATTTAGTATATACACCTTAGCGATACAAAAAGTACTGTTAAAAATCATGCAAGTTATATCTAAAGTAGGGGCTCTCAGTCTGATTCCACTGACTTGCCTTTTTTCCAGAGCTGCCATTATGCATGTGCACGTTATGACCCTGTATAGTGCCGCTCTGCAGTACAGCGTATTCACGTCTCCATCACCGTTCTGCCAACTCATCACAATCATCCACAACACTCCTCCTTCATGACTATATAGCCTTATTACAAACCGACTCCACTGTGAGGCTGCTGCGGAGAAAGACAGTCCTGGCTCCGGCTCAGAGGATCAGCTGACGCCATGTGTGTGTGTGTATGTGTGTGTGTTTACATAGAGCTAAGCTGAACATACATGATATTACATGAAACCATAAAGCCACGTGGATCTGCCGTCTCTGTGCAAAGCTATATAAGGGATGAGCATGAGCACACCGTGAATGGCAAATACTAAGCTTTGGGTAATCTAATTTATTAAGCTTAATGCAATATACGATGTTTAACAGGCTCTGGAGAGTGTGCACGTTTGGCTTCTCTTTCCACGCCGCTACCATGTTGTTGCCATGACATCATTCGCGCACCCTCAATAGACTCACGATGCTAGTGAATGTCCAACGTTTCACACCGAGTAGCAGCAAAGAAAACCTCTGCCTTTCCAAGCACCAGCAGATCTATCCTGATATATCTGCTTCAGGTGGACAACAAACCATTACGGCGCTTTAATATTTTTAAACAAGGACCAGTCCAAAGGAGGAAAGAATTAAAAAGTAGACCTGCAAAGGACCTTGAGTACCACCAGAAGAAGTCCATGTATCACAGATTGAGAAGTCCTGTACAATAGGTTTAATTTGTGCAATCTCACCGAGCTGTAGTCATTACTGCTTTTTACGCCAAAGCCTCAAAGCTGTCTCCGATATAGTAGTAGACAGAATATAAACTATAATTTACAGCAATTACCCTTACTTTAATTGAGTAAAATGTCAAATTCAATCTATTTTATCATCACATTGTCCTTTAAACAAACTAAACTTCAAACTTCATCACAAATATAAGCTTGTTGATATAGTCAACTATATGTCACTCTGTGTGTAACAAGTGTATATAATGCCTTTCCGGTTTTAGCTAAAAAAAAAAAAAAGATACATATTAATAAATATGATTTTTCTGTGATCCATAAATCTATCAAATTCCACATGTCTTATGCTCGAACTAACCAAATATCAACCAACACAATACTAATCAAATTAATACATCCATATGTCAAAGCTGGAATTCTCAGACAGACTTCTAAGAACAACCTTCACAGAGAAAGCCCTTGACTTCACGTTACATGCATTACCACTGCTACAGCCGGCGTCTCATGACTCTGCAGTCGGCGCCTGAATTCACCGAGGTCTATACGCTCAGTGCTTTGAGAGAACGGGAAAACAGGAATGAGTCCTCACTTTTTATACTAAAAAGGTCAGGTGCAGAGGTGCAGGATGCAAACACAGGCAGAGGAAATGACCAGACAATTAGAAGACAATTCAAACGCTATCGTGAAACACAGCTCATAGACAAACATGCTTTAAGAGACAGTTGATATTATCCCTGTGGTAATGGGTCTCGCTAATGTCCTCATCAATTGCCCACCAAAACGCAACATGCAATTGTGAGAAGAGAAAAAAAAAAAAAAAAGAAAGGAAGAAAAGAAGCAAGCGCCAACAAATCTCCAACTCACCCGAGAAAAGCCGAAACAACCCCTTTTTGGGCTTGGGCTCCTTAGAAGTCCCCTTATTTTTGTCTTTGTCTTTCATGTCGCCTGCTTTGCTCTCCACTAGCGACAGACTGTCCCTGGGTGACGGTCATGCAAGTGATGAAAGAAGGAAGGAGGAGGCGAGGTGGTGAGGGAGACAGAGGAGTAAAGGGAGGGACATGAAAGTGGATGGATTCCCGAGCAAACAGCAAATGTCCCTCTACTACGATGATGTGTGTACCTTACTTTAAAGTTGTGATTTGTAACATCCCGATAGCTCGCTTCAAAAACAAGCGATTGCAATCTCGTGAGCGTTTTTGACACATTTTTATCTCTCCTCCCGGCAGCTTCCTCGGGGTGTAACCTTCCCATTACCCCACTCATAACCTACGCTGCATGCACAATCAAATAAACAAGCAAACATTTGTCACACAGGAATCAATGACAGCTTTGGTTTAGAGAGCGGCGGGGAGATTGATGCCTTAAGATGGAGATAAGCCCGTATAACAAGGCAAATATAGTTGTCCTCAAGGGAAAGGGATTATTAAAATTATATGGAGATATTGGCACTAGGGATTCTAGCATCTCCAATCGACCCACCCATTCAACCATTTACAGTACCATCCCCCATTTAGTCAAAGCAGAGCTGCCAAGTTCTATCTATTAAACTGTCATGACAACTAACAACATTTTTCTTGTGGTTAATTCACTCGTGAGCTGAATTTCTGCCACAATGTCAGCCTCACACTTTGGACTGTGACAAGGAACAATCTCACGAGTCACCTCCCTCTGTGCTCACACCCACCAGCACCACCTGCTTCACTCGCTGCCCCTGCACCTCCCTGCTCTAGTCCCACAACACCTCCGACAGCCCTGGCCTCTTGCAAACATATCACCTGCCTCTCCATCTTCCCTATTCCCATTAACTGCTCCTCAAGGGATGTCTCTCCACAAGCCCCCGGCCCAACCCCCATCTCTGCTTTAATAACACGCTGTGAGAGCAACACTGCCGGCTCGGTAGGAGAGCGCAGAGCAGCACATAGCGCTAAAACCTGCTGGATAAGTGTGTATTAAGAAAGGGTTGACATGCCTTGGGATGGTGCATTGCCCATGCTGCGACACGGACCGCTGCAGCTCAAAGTGATCGCGTTTCCTGTTTCCCCCTCCTCTCTTGTCCTCTCTCCTCCTCCCTGGCTTTGCCGCTCTTCACAAAGCTCGTAGGTCTGTCCGTCTTGGTGCCGGTCCCCGCACTCCTATTCGCTCCTCTCCTTCTCCGTCCTCCTTCCCTTTTGTCTTTCTCGCACTCCGGCTTTTCGCTGCGCTTCCGCTGGGTCCTCCTTTTTGCGAGATGGCTGTGCTCCAGCGGCGGTGCTCCTGACAGCACTGCGCGTGTGTGACAGTAAGCACGTGTGTGAGTGTGTGTGCGTGTGCGGGGTGAGGTTGGGAGGGAGAGAGAGGGGCGTTCTCTTCAGCGATAGGTGCACAGGGATGCTGTGCATGCCGGTGCAAAGGTGCCCAGGAATCGAACGTTAGGAATAAGGCTCAAATGTTGCCAATAATAAATTTAAACTCACTCCATGCCTTCTCCTCTGTTTCACTACTCTCTCTCTCTTAAAGACATAGGAGCTGCGCTGCATTACTGCTGCCTAGGGCTCTCATCTCATGATATGGTAATAGCATGCAGTCTAGGGACGTGGTCCGATGAGGGACTCAGAAGCTCAACTAGCAGGGGGTGGGAGGAGAAGTGCTTGGAGCATCTACTGTACCAGGAATTGGGCGTTGGAGTGAGTAAATTGAAGGTCGGGTCTGTGAGTACAGGGCACATATGGAGACAGGGGGAGCACTAGAAATACCCTCTTGTGACAACAGTGGCTAATGATGAAGCTGTGCCAAGCCCTAGGCCCTCTTGTAGTGGATTGGCATGGCAACCAGAGGCAGCAGCAGCAGGTGAGAGTCAACAGCAGCATCAGTGAAGCATGTGGCTCTGCCTGCTGCTGGGTGGTGTTTGTGAGCATAAATTAAGGCTACTCATGTCACAACAAATACTAAAGATGTATCATGCTGTGATTGGCCATGCCTACTTCTATATGTGAACTATGGAAAAATGCACTTTTATGTGTTCTACTGCTACTGGCAAAGCAGCTAGGTTTGAGCCTTCGATCGTACTAAAAGAGTGTCCTGTCCTTGGGAACAGTTGTATCTCAGAAGAGCTTACCTTAATGTTGATTAGGGTGCACTGGCAACTCTCTTCCCCATACAGTTCTCCATCAGCAAAGCATTTTCTAATTCATCCACACACAAAATTCAATATTAGACTTTGACAAAGGAGTTGCATTTAGGCTGAATAATTGGAACAAGGAGTATAGAGTTGTCTTGAAAAGGTCAAAATGAACTACCTCTAATATAGGATAATAGGGCTGATGAAGAACAGTAAAAAGAGAAAGTGAGTGTTTGGCAAATACCAGAGGAAGAGTAAGATAAAAGAGCATTCAGTGATTCTTCAGTTATGAGAGATATGAATAATGCATTGCCAAGCTGCTTGGTGACTTACACACGGCACTGGACTGTCCATCACGTAGCTGGTCTTCAGGAAAAGGGTATATGACCGTCAGCAGGGCGCCTTCACTGTAACCAACACAGAATTATCCATAACTTACATTTCATGAAAATCCCAGTAATTCTCAGATGTATTACACAAGTATCTTACTAACACTATAACTGGGTTTCTGAGTGCCACCAGATCTCAACCAGCTCTAAAACAGGGCTAAACCAAATAAACCATGATAAATGCTGTATAACAGACTTATGCAGTTTGAGAACCATTGCAAAAGATTCAGACTGAGCATCAATGTGGAGTTGTGTACTCATTTGTGCATTATTACAAGCACAAAATATCATTACACATATGATAGGGTCAATGTTTGCTTAGATAGCAGCACTTGGTGTTGCAACATGTGACACAAAAAGGACTATATAAAGAAACTAAATTGGGGCAGAAACTGATGCAATACTTGAGTAAAGGGGACATTTCTGCAGGGACAGTGCTAACTTCACCAAACTGCATGTGTGTGTCCATGATGGCAGAGAACTCTAGGCTATATTTGATGACTTCGGGCTTATTCTATGTATGCCTCATTGATTTCATCTATTGAGCCGACGTGAGAAGGCGCTCATTGCAGATTTGTGAATTGCCGGATAAGCATTTCTGCAGTTACAAAGGCATCTTCTGTTCCACTGTCAGCTCCCAGACTGAATTGCTGGGCTGTATAATCAAAATAATGATTCAGCTCTCAATAAATTCATGGTGTAAAGAGAAAAGTTTGATTTCCTATGTTTACAAAAGCCCGGTTTTGTCCTCAACGTCCTTCGTCCTCTCCCTCTTGGAGCGGCCAGAGCTCATCGACCCAGAAAGTCTGTGATACAATAGATCCGCCCTCGCTTCAGTGGAAAATGGCCATCGGAGGTTATGGAGGGAGCGGGGCAGGGGGTGCAATGTCAGTGAGAGTGTGGCTAGGACACAGGACAACCAGAGAAAAAGTGAGAGGATGCTTTGTTGTTTACTTATTTACAGAAAATCAAGGGCCATCATTTTTAACCTCCGTGTGCTACCACCACAATTATACTAGCTACTACTTTAATTATTTTCAGCCATTTCTGACTTGGTTCTTTTGAAATATTCACACATCTCCATAGCACACTGGATCAGCCCCCAGGAGATTTTCAATATCACAGACAAATACTTAAAACAGGCAAGGAACTGTAGTAAAATTATTTCAGGGTAGCAAAAATAGATATATCAAGAAAGATAGGTTATTTAAGTTGAGTTTAGCATACTAAAACAGATTGCCAATACAGTACCTACTACATACAGTATATAGTAATTGTGGTATGAAAAGACTTACCTCTCTCATTCAAAAAAAGGTTTTCTCTAAGTAAATCAGTCCTGTACTCATTTTAATTAATTGTTATATTTGCTATATAATCTGGCACATTTACAACTTGTACACTTGTATATTAAGCTTCAGATCAAATAAATAAATAAACCATGTTTCTTCAATTGTTTGTTTACCTGTTTTGACTTGCAGCCGCAATGATATCAATGATTGTAGGATGTTGTTGATAACTTTTGACGCAAGGCGCGTCAGAACGTCAAAAACGAAGCTACAAGTGCTTGGAGGCAAGAAGACGAGGCAAATGATGATCAATGGGTAAGAAATGGTAATATAAACCATGGTGAGTAGGTATTAGCCATTGCATTAGCATAAAGTTCGTTGTCTATCACCTGCAGCAAAGTAGCCTATGAACCTGGAGCAGCGTTGTCGAGTTTGATTAGCTTATTGTCACAGTGAAAACTTTCATATATCTTGTATTTGTGCACCAAACTGTTGAGTTCTCATCATCTTCGCCACTAAATTGTTCATAAATGGTGCCAGTTATCCAGAGTGTAGCAGCGGCCTAATCTGCTAACTTGCACGTGTTTAGCATGTGCAACTATGCATGAACTTGCTACTGGAGGCTGCCATATTGATGAGAGGGGTCTGGCTGCAGAGTCAGACCGTGGTGCAGACCGACAGACTCAGCCCTCTATGTACCCACGTGACTTCATCATAACAGGAGCATCAGAGGATCACAATGTTCAACATGTTTTGAATTAAGCACAAGGTTCAGCAGATGTTACACAGAGCAAAGGAAGTAAAGAACAGTTTTTACGCTCAAAAGGAGTAGGCAAAAGCAAGATGCTTATTACCTCCTTTCACAATGACATTTTAAAATCAAGTAAACAATTCATCCTCTCATGTACCTTGTGTGTATTTTCATTATAGCTGTCATAATCCTCGTTTGCTGTACATTTAATGTAAAGCTCATGACGGGAGTCAATGGTGAGGCACAGAAATTTGTCAACAAAATAAAACTTCACAGTTATAATGCATTTTGTTAATTGCATTCTGCACCAATAATGATTACTTAAAATGAAGGGTTATAATGTTATAAAACTGGCTATATTTGTCATTGTTAATAACATTTCTCCTGATTCACTCAAAAAGTGACATGGCTCACTAACAAAGTTTGTGGTTCGATTCCCAGACCTTGTGGCTTTCTGAGTGGAGTTTGCATGTGTCTCGTTGTTCCAGTTTGCCCAATCAAACTAAAACATGCACAATAGCATGCTAGTTCAGGATATCTGAGATGAGATAGGTTATATGCTTATTTTGTGAAGTGCCTAGTTTGCATGAACTAGGCACATAAAAACACATACATTATTGTTTATTATTGTCTTTTCTTAAAATAATTTGAGCAGGCTATATGCTAGGATAGTATAATGCTGCCCCCTTCTCTTATGATGAGAATCATAGCGTCAGGTGGGTAGGCCTACATGAGGCACGTGGTTACATGAGAGAGTTGCTACATGACAGGGTCAGTCTGCAGCCACTCTTGATATTGTCATGTGACACCAATCAATTGCACAGTAATTGATATAATATATACTGTATATAATATAGCTGTCATCCAATTTGGCATTGCCCTTGGGCCCGAGTTGGCCGGACATGACCATCATGATGTGAGGCTATGGGGGGCCCATTCAACCCTTTGACCTTTTGGTCAGCAACATGATGGGGAAATCAGATCAGTATAGACAATGAGGTGATTAACATTCTATTTTGGAGATAATATCTTCCATCCTATTCCGCGGCAACCAGCAACATACTATAACTGGAGTAAGCAATATGAAAGGCCATTGCTGTGGAGGGTCACAATGACAATAGACCTAAAAAATATTGTAAATGAGCTGAAATATAAAAAATGTGCCATATTGGCCATGTGCACAATATGGGCATATGTTTGAGTGTATATCTGTAAATCAGTTCCTTATTCGTGCTGCTGTGCACTGTTCAATAACTGTAGCTATCAATAAAAACAAATGTTGGAGTTTTCTTTGCAGGAAGCTCGGAAAGGCAGCTTCGTTGCGAGGTCAATGAAGGGTTAATGTGCTGTGAAAATAAAGGGTGTGATGCCTCACATCAAGGTGCAATTTTGCAAATCTACTGAGACTAGATTTCAAAGGTCAAGTGTAAGCACAGAGGAGAGAGAGCGAGAGCGTGGAGCCACATACACTATTTGAATTATGTCCAGGTGATATTCTGAGCATGTGCTGGACAATACTGTCCCTGAACTGCAGTGATTCTCAAACAATTAACACCAGTGTTTAAAGACCCATTTGCATTTAACACCCTTGACCCTAATTCGTAAAGGGAAACAATAGACTCGAGTCTGTCTGGCTGGGTACCATTACTTGTTTACAATGGTTTACAATGCATGTACCTAAATAATAGAATAATTTTCTGTATGCTGCATATAAGAGAAAAATAATGTTGCTTTAAATATTAATTCACCAGTGTAATCTATCACAAAATCACGATGAAAATGTTCCTTAACCAACAAAATTAGCCTGTAGGTAGAAGCAGAATGGAATTAATACTTAAGCTAAATTAGCCAGTATTTAAACAAAACCAGTAGTGGGCCAGGAATATTCTGATCCTCAATTCCAAACAACTCCTCAGTTGGCTACCCCTTCAAGACCCAAAGTTGGTGAACTGCATTCAAGTAATCAATGAAACCAATGATACATAGTATAAATCCACATACTTCCAGCATTACAATTCAAATATTTCCGTATTATTTCTCTCATCTACCACATACAAGTGCCCACATGTAAATTTGTACTTGGTCCCATGTCCTCTTCAGTGTCTGCACATGGCTGCCTCTATAAATACATAAAGTGCTGTTTCCTAGGTAACTGCTCAGTGGAGAATAGGCCACCAGAAATCGAGATGGAGAGGAGCGATAAGTGGTCTGCCGGCACTTTGACAGTCACAAACGTGCCTTCACTGCCACCTCCACTGGACCCTGACATCCCTAATCCAAGCTCCAGAGGTAATTATTTACTTTTATATTGTCACTGATTTTTGGATGTATGTTTTTCTTAACATTGGTTTGATTTTTTTTATTTCTGTATATTATTAGGCTTTAAATTTTATGTGCTAAAATAAATTTGTGTTATAAATAATGAGGGTATTTTTTGTTTTGAATCAACACTCCAAAAAGTAATCTAAAAATAAGTAACATTTTCTCTTGATTTGCTCTTGTTTAGAAGAGGTAGGTTATTCAAACAATATTTGGCAGCTCTGCGCACCTTGGTCCAGGTCAAGCACATTTACCTATTTGTCTTCCAATGAGCCAAACACTGGTAGATTTATATTTTGACTAGAACTCCTTTACTCCCGCAAGCTCCTTTTGAAATTGAGGTTGATAATATTTCTATGCATTCCTAATGTGTAGATCATCAAATTTTGCAAACCAAAATGAGACGTGGTACAAGCCATGCTTTTAATGTGTTAAAAACACATTAAATGTGTTAAAGTGTTCTGCAGAGTGACCTACCGTACATAAAACTATCAATACGCTGCTTATGTTGTTTTAAATATAAGGGAGAATGCTAAATGTTGCTTGTAAAAAGTAACAGTAACATTTGAGTAGCCAAAATGACGACTCACCGTGAGGAAAGGGGTCAATGCCCACTCCAGCTTCCAGAAACAGCTATTTTACATGTGACTTTACTGCCCTCATCTGGTTACAACAGGATATTACAAAAATGTATATACCGTATGGCAGGGGGTAGGCAAGCAAGCTTGTTGGAGGGCCGATTTCATCCCTTGTCAAACCATCAAGGGCCAAACCCACAACTGTAGACCAAAAGAAAGCTCAACTTTCTACAAATGCCAATGTTAAACATGACAAACTATCTAGTGGGGTGCATTTCCTGAAACATTTTAAAGAAATTGACAGTATTCTCCATTTTAAGTGCTTAAGCAGGTATTTGTTTTTCTGATTTGTGTAGTAATATTTCCCAAAATCATCCCAGGGGGTTCTATGCTGGAGGGCCGGATTTTGCCCCCGGGCCTGACTTGCCTACCCCTGCCGTATGGTCTACAATACAACAGAACCAATGAGTAGATGAATATTTGTTTTATAGAAAGAATATAGCACTTAAAAGCTATTGGAAATAAATACATAAACCCATTATTAGTAATACACTCATAATTGATATTTATTTAAAATAGTCCATGTTACAGGAGTCTTGTTTAAAGCATAGAAATGCATATCTCATATTTAGAAACCCTCTTGAAAAGTTAAAGCTTATGACAATGTCATAGATATGTTACATGTCTGGTAAAATACATTTACACAGTTTTATACACACTCATCATACACTCATTGTGTAGCTTTTATTAGGAATGTACGGTAACAAAATAATTTAAATAAAGAAAATAAAAACAGGAGGATTGCTTCATGTGGCTGATGTTCTGAACTAGTTCTTCTTCGGATGCCTTTTGGTTTTGACCAGTAGTATTATTATGTTGTATGTTTCTCTGTTGTTGCAAACCATTGTTCATGGCATTGTTTTAACTATTGTTTTACTAATATTTGTGCAAATGACATCTGAAGGCCACTATATGAATAACACTCTGTTCATCCATATTGTGTTGACTTGTACAATGTGCACAAGCAGAAATCTTCAGTTTAACTAACTAACTAATCACGACACCAGCAAACTGGTTTGGGAATGTAAGAGCTTAAGAAAGTCCAAAACAGCACATCACCAACAGACCCTTTCTGAAGCTACTTGGTCCCAAGAGCAGCACCCGCCACCATGAGCGCATGCACAAGTAGGTCACACATGCAGCAAGAGTAAACTACAGAAAATCCCCTTCCTTAAGAAATATACATGAACAACTTCAACCCACAACACAAAGTCAAAAACACATGGTTTGCCCTTCCATACGCGATGTAAACATGCACACAAGCACTTATTGCCTATTTAAGATTTGATCTGCTGGGGCTGATGTACAAGGTGCTCTTTTAAAGTCGAAAATCCCCTGCTATTCAATGATTCTATTCTAATCTACCAAAGGATAGGATTAAGGATGTTACAATGTTGGAAGATCTTTGGGGAAGACCATTGACCAGTGCAGATGTTTTTTGTGGCACTGACTTGAACAGATCATGTTGATCTACATATTAATCTTTTACGATTTTCTTTTCAAACAAATCACACTGATCCGTTGAAAAGAAAATCATAAAAATATGTTGATTTATGCTTTGGTAAAGGCACAGCAGGGATGCTCCCACTCAAATGCATATACACACAGTCATCCTTCAGATATTACTCATTAAACACACTTTGTACAGTACGAAGCTGTGGGACAGCACTGGCCTAAAGTCCATCGCAGAAGAAAAGGAGAAATTAGAGATGTCCAGACACTCAGTGTTGGCAGAGGTATGGGTATGAATACAGCTACGTTCCATTAGATTTTTTTAACCAGATACCTGATTTACCTGCACCTAACAATTTATTTTCCATAACACATGGATCTCTGAATGGGATCTAAACTTGATATCAAAATAAATTTCTGTACCAGTTGTGTGGTACAGAAATGTACTATATTGTACATTTTTGATACCACAGGCTAATCATTTGCCAGTACCCAGCCCTAGGAGTGAGGAATCACATCTTCTTCAGTTCATTTGAGAGCCAATCGAGACCCTCGTACAGCCCGTCTCCGGTGGTGGCACACGTGGCTTGGATGTACCAGCTACGATTGCGCAGCGAGTGCAAAGCCAGTTTATCTGTGATCTCTGCAGCGTTCATCGCATTAGGCAAGTCCTGAAAGATACATTGAACAAAAGGATTCATGAGAGAGTATATTATTAATTATATTTTCATCACAGTGGGGAGCGCAGCGATTACCTGTTTGTTCGCGAATACAAGAAGCGCAGCATTTCTGAGCTCATCCTCAGTCAACATGCGGTTTAGTTCTTCTCTTGCTTCAGTGACTCGCTCCCTGTCATTGCTGTCAACCACAAAGATGAGGCCTGGAAAAAGAAAAGGTGACTAGATGTTGTAGTTAAATAAGCACTAACATTATTTTGCTTGATAATATTGTTCCAATAACTTCATTACACAAACCTTGGGTGTTTTGGAAGTAATGTCTCCACAGTGGCCTGATTTTGTCTTGACCACCCACATCCCAAACCGTAAAACTAATGTTCTTGTATTCTACCGTTTCCACATTGAAACCTACAAACCAGAACGACACACAAAATATAATAAAAAAGCAGTCTCTGAAGTGAATTTCCTCAACAACAACAACAACATCAACACGCACCAATCGTTGGGATCGTGGTAACAATTTCTCCCAATTTCAGTTTATACAATATGGTAGTCTTTCCAGCAGCGTCTAGTCCAACCATCAGTATTCTCAGCTCCTTCTTCCCAAACAAGTTTTTAAATAAGGACGCGAAAGCACCCATTTTGTGTTGCCTGGAAAACAAAAATGTGCATTTGTGAAAGAAATACGTCCAGTGCTGTAAAAACACAACAGGGGGAAAAAATAACATATTTAGTGGTCAAAACTAGTTAGTGTTAAATGCTAAAACAGTTGTTTAGGCACATTTCCTGTCTCATGGGCTCTTATTATGTCTAAAAACCTGCTAGTTCTGTGGTTTAGACCTATAAACATGTTCCGAGATGTGATTCTTGCATTAGTTTATTCATGTTAAATTCTTCTTCATTTCGAAAGCGCAAAATGAACACTCTTGATTTTAAAACATAAATTGCAAGCCTAATCCCACCTGCAATCCTTGTCCGAATCTTTGCAAATTAGGTAAATCACACAATTCAGTCACGCAGTTCTAGCTGAAAGTGTTTTAGTAATACATCCCATCTACTTAGACATTATGACTGCATATTATGACGGAAAATTGTGATGAATATCTTGATCATTGTGATAACGATATTATTGTGATACTTTATGAAACCATTTCAACTCGGTTCAAATTTGTGAGCAATTTTTTTTCCCCATCAGAGTGTGTCAAGAAGAAACTACAAAATAATGACTTAAACAAAGATTTGTTGTGTTAGCAAAAAAAATACATATATCTCAGTCCTCACTCAGTGGGTTTGTGATATATTGTGATTTCACTTAATATTGCGACAACAATACTTTGACGATATTTGAAGAGTTCATTTGCAAAAGCAGATATCTCCGTTTTGAAGTTTTTCCAAAAATGTGTTATAGTTTTATTACCATACACTACAGGTGACACCAGTAAAAGTAAAGATGAATAAATTTTATCAGGAACAAGTGATTTCATATGTTTGATGTGCAAAAAGAGATGTGGTCATTAAAAACACAGCTCCACAAATAGAAAATGACAAGGAATGGTTGATTTTTGTCAGTGGCACTTATCTGTTTTTGCAAATGAACTCTTCATTTACAAGACATGCGTAACAGACATCCAGATTATAGGCACTTTGTGAAATTTCAAGAATTTTAACAGCTGCGGACAAGATGACATGTTTCGGCTTGCGCTTCATTTTAACAGTGGAGAAGGGGGGCATGCTGTTAGTTAAAATTGTTCATACTTCTCGTCGAAATGAGAGTCTCTACGAACAGCAAATGTTTAGAAACGTGTCCTTTTCAAAGAGCTGTCTCCGCCATGTTTTGTGCGTGATTGGCAGCAACAATGTGAAGCATGCAGCAGAACAAGCCCTTAAGAAAGAGTCTTCAAAAAACATTATTTATCAAAAGCATACAAAGAAAAAAAACTAAAAGGCATACAGCATGTTAAAATGTGTTAGTAATAATAACTATACACACTTTCGGTTACAACCCATGCTGAAAATAATAGGGATGGTCCGATATGAAATTTTTCTGCCGATATCCGATATTTCCCTCACTGCTGTGGCCGATATCCGATATTTGCCGATATTAATATCAACATTTAATTAAAGCCGCAAGCGGCATTTAACGGCCCTCGCCGTAGCTCTGGCCAGAGGGGGCGCTGCGCGCCCCTTTCCCCCCCAATGTTAGATTACGGTATGAAAGACACTGACTTTATAACTTTTGTTGGTTAAACGCTGTCTGTGAAAACTGATCCATATTCCACCATGGTAAAATACAGGAATCGCAATGAATGTGC
>OMNZ01016166.1:25615-40657 GCA_900303255.1 Lesueurigobius sanzi
TACTGTTAAAAAGGCAGTTAACATGGAAAAATCCCCCACCGATATTTTTTTCCCAATCTGACCGATACCGATATTTGAAAAATAGGCAAATATCTGCCGATATATCTGCGGCACCGATATATCTGCCCATCCCTAGAAAATAAGTCCGTTGGCTGACGAAATAACATAGCTACTATGTTAACAAGCAGCATCTTTGAACCAGGAAGTGACGGGGTCTACTCTAAACCAGTAGGGCAGGTTCAGATTACAATGGCTATTATGTTAACAATTTATTAGGCGACGTTTTAGACTTTTTTTTTTCTTCTTCTTGTATTCTGTTACAAATGTATCATGTGCGTAAATCACACATCCAATCATGACTATCGAAACCAGTAGCCAATGGGAAACATAGATTCACGGAAGTCCATTATTCACTGCAATCCAAGCTGACGTATTAATTTTGCAGAAGGGTTTGGTTGCAAGGAACAGCACAGTCTCAATAATTCACACCCCATTCATAAAAGCAACTAAATACCGCAAGCACCGCGCCTTTGTGCCATGATGGTTACTAAGTAAGGACGCATTAGAAATATACCAACTACTTCATGGCAGCTGTTTAGTTTATGACACTGTAATAAGACACATCATGCTATACAGATTTAAGGCTGTGTAAATGTACAAAGACTATTGGCACAACAATAGCTTGTATAATATTTAAACAAGAAATAGGCTAAATAAGTTTCAGCAACGCAAAACAAGTTCTAGTGACAGCTCTCATTCAACTTAAACTTTCACCCTTTACAAAACGTGCACGCGTCCTATTGAATGTGCTCACTTCATTAAATAAGGGATAATGCGTTAGCCTATGTAAACGAATGTACAATTTACATTTAAAAAAAAATGTATACCTTAGTTTTTACAGTAGCCGTCTCAAGAGTTCCTGGTCGACAACAAAATGTCGCTGTGTTTCCGGGTGAAGACTGAAGACGTGTCTCGTTCGTGGATATGAGAAGGTCTTGGTATAACTCAAGAAACCGAAGCTTTACTGCCTCCAAGTGGTAACAAATAGGCTGTGAGTCTGTGACAGAGCTGAAGATGATTAATTAAAAAGCTATTGGCCAAAACCTTTGAAGTAGGCATATGCATTAGACGTCTGCAAACAAAATATTAGGAAGTATTGTGGCAAATAAGCCTGCCCCAATTCCCCAAAACATGATTATAACAGGTTTATAAATGCAATTAGGACAAAAATTAATTTGTGTTTGGCTCCTCTTGCCTAATATCCAGGAGATGGGGGGAAATGGTCGCTAAAGGCCGTGTAATAGAGATGAACTAGCCAAAACAAAAGTCTAATCATACCAGACATCCCTAAATCATGCACCTTGGACAAAATGTTGTGCACCTGGGTGGCGTTTAGTGGGAGGTGACATCCAGTAACATTACTGAGCCTCAATCCAATGAGGATGCTGCAAGATGATGTACGTATCACCCCCCCCACGCCCCAGAGCGCGCACTGCCTTAGCGGACCCATGGGCCCAGCGCAGCGGATTCAAAGTCTGTGTGGAGCCCCTTAAAGAGGTGCTCCGAGCAGGCGGCAAAGACTTTCTCTGTGCAAGAAACAGCGAGATGAAGAGCATCGCCAACCCGGCACCATGGGCTCCAGGCTTCCGCGGACCGCCTGCCTACTGCGACTCACTGCGCTGTGCATCCTCCTCTCGCACACCGCAGCTTACTTTGGGTCAGAAAGTTTTCTATTGATCTCTTAACATACACTGGTTTGTTTGTTTTTAATGTCGGCAGGTGTTTCTTATCATTTGCCACTCCTAAACAAATTACGCACGAGCATTACGCACAAGAAGTAGACGATGGATTGTTTACTTTGTTTCTCATGTTTTGCAAATTCATAGATTATATTGTAGATAAAAGTGACAGGTAGTCTAATTCATCTGGTGCCAAATAGTGAATTGGAAATTGGCTTTTGGAAAACATTCCACAAGATCATACTCAAACAATTTATATCAGGCACAATAGTAATATGTAAACAGTTGTATTCCTTATTATTTCAATTTAGGCCAATCCAACATTTTATCTAAATCTCACACAGGCTGACAGGACGAGAGCCCTTGGTGTTTCTCCCCGGGCCTATTTCCAATGACGCTCCTAATGGGAAGGCTCACCTGAAGCAGTGCGAGCAGATGACCCTGACGCGGCGGCAGAAGAGGCTCTGCCGCAGGGAGCCGGGTTTGGCTGAGACGCTGCGTGAGTCCGTGCGCCTCAGCCTCTTGGAGTGCCGCTACCAGTTCAGGAACGAGCGCTGGAACTGCAGCCTGGATGGCCGCGGGAGTTTACTAAAAAGAGGTACGTTTGTGGAGGATTTCCATGTGATTTTGAGATGGAGAAAAATGACGCTTAACCACATGCGTCTGATAGGCATATAACACTTTACATTGCATTGTTTTATTGTTCTTTTTAGTTTTTGCCAGTTTAGGCTACTTTATGGTATGGATTTAGTTGCTATATGGACACAGGCTATAAGAAATTCCTATAGGCGTGTTGTAAAGTTGCAGGAACGTATTTAGCTTTGAATTTAAAATGTTTTATTTTTCTTTTGAACAAACCTTTCTGATCACAAGGTTTCACAACATATATATTTATTGGATTATAATGTCAAATAGATCTGTAGTGCGTGCGCCAGTGCTCTCCAGCTGCAGTGCGCTGGCTCTTTGAAGCTTATACATATGGATATGAGTGTGTGTGGGAGAGCATGCACAGGTCAGTGGAACTAATGAGGGAGTAGAGAGCCAAGAGTTGTGATGTGGCCAAGTGCGCTGTGGTTATTTTTATCTGAGGAAAGCGCCCATTCCCAGAGGAAAAGGGTGGCGTGATTATCCACTTTCATCTGGGAAAGCCTTCCTAGTCAAAATAATAATTAATTGGTTCAAAATACATGTCTCTGGAGCAAACAAACAACAGTGGGTAACCAGACAGGCTGTGGTAGTAAACCATAATAATTTGTCAACATTGTAAAAAATAATAATAACATTGTGACATCATTGTGTGTTTTTGCACCTGATACCTTTACATTACAAAATTACTTCAGCTGGGTCTCGATGACTTAAAGGCTGTATAGCAGATTTATTTTCTAGTGAAATAAAACTTGTTTTGTCTTTCAGATTTGTGAAAAAATAAAAAAATATATATTTGTGCGCTAAACAAGCAGTTGGTTGTTGTTGTTTACATTAGTGTTTATTGTATTTCTCCTTGAAAGTTGTGAGACGTGCATCTAAAATGAAGAATTGGGATGACAGAAGCACATTAGGAAAGTTACAAATGAGTTTAGACCACAACTAAAAATGTAATATGCATTCTCTGTTTCAAAAAATACTGTATGTATATGCTTGAGAAATTACACTTTACCAAATACTTCTCACTACAATTTGAATGACTACTTTTTAACTTATAATACTTAATAATAATATGTTAAAGTACTATTACACACCTCTGAGCTGAATTGTTTTGATTTCTTAAGTCCTCTGTCCCTCCCAGCATTCAAAGAGACGGCATTTCTCCTGGCTGTATCTTCAGCGGCCCTCACCCACGCCTTGGCCAAGGCCTGCAGCTCGGGACGCATGGAGAGGTGCACGTGTGACGACTCCCCTGGCATCCAGCACCGCGAGGCCTGGCAGTGGGGCATCTGCGGGGACAACCTCAAATACAGCGCTAAGTTCATCAAGAAGTTCCTGGGCCAGAAGCGAGTCAGCAAGGACCTACGGGCACAAATCGACGCCCACAATATAAACGTCGGAATTCGGGTGAGTGTAAACAAATAAAAAAATATCGTACTTCAAGTGTTGATGATTACATGTCGTCCTTTAATGGAGCGCTCTGCTGCCCCCGAGGCAACAAAAACTTCAAATCCAAAGCTACACTTAGTACAGTTAGTTGGGATGCACCTTACATGACAATTATACGTTTGATAGAAAGAGTTGTAATGCTATGTAATGCCAGCCAAATAAGTGCTCCTTTCGTTTGGGTTCAGTGGATCCAGTGGGTGAGGCAGATACGGAGAGTTTGGGGAGACAAGGCGACTGGCGGATCGCTGGAGCCAGGTGTTTCTCAGACATGATAAAGCTTGCTGTGCGGGCTTACAGGAAAATTAAAGGTCTCCTGTCGGAGGGGAACGATTATATCCCGGGCCTCTTCTTAATATACGAGCAAGCATTTTTTTCCACTTACTTCTTCATAAATCCTACTAATGTTCGTAAACCGCCAGTGTGTACAAGTGGTTATGCCCCGGGGGTACCATGTCTACTAGGGCTCCTATGAGAATGAGTTAGAGCTGGCAACAGGAAGGACCATCTATCTTATCTCATCTAAGTTTAATGTTTTCGGCACTTTACGCTAATGTGGCCAAAGAAACAGAAGCTGTGTTAACCAAAACAGCGAGTGGCCGATGCACCCTCATTTCTCACTTAAGCCCCAAGGGGAGACCATACCTGTAAAAGAAGGAACTATGCAATACCTTTCAACACAAGGCTACTACCCTTGGGTTAACCTCAGCTTCAGACTAACCTCCCTCACCCCAATCTATCTTCCAATTGACCGATCACTAGTCATGTTAAGTACTGCTCGGGCTGCGTGAATTGAGAACAAATGCTGCTCTTGATTTGAGTAACTAAATTCAAGAAATCTGTCCATTGGGGAAGTTTTTTTACACTTAAATTCAGAAAAAATATCTCATTGCATTCAAAATTAGATAAACATTTCAATTTACTTTGAATAAGATTGTTGATGTGTTTTTTTTCTCGATTTACGTGTAAAAAAAAGACTTGCCTCATAGACAGTTTTCCTGAAATTAGCCACTCAAATCAATGCTAAATTTACTAATCTATATATATTTTTTTTACTTATCTATAGATTACTTCTAGCAATGTAAACACAAATTGTAACAAATATGCTGCTAAAATTGAATATATTAGAGAACATATGATTAAAACTGAACTTTTTCCATATTTTTAACATTTGTTTTGGGCTGTGTATGCAAAACTGAGTAAATCTCAGTCAGATGGAAGACCTCAATGAAATTTGTGATTTATTGCGTCCTATTTTACGTCACCTAATATTGTAATAACGATCATATGGCAGCCCTAACCACACAAACGGCACTATGTTTTTGCCGCTTGCTTTAAGACAGAAATTCTTATCAATGTTTTTCCATGAGCGGGCATGCAGAGGGAGAGAAGGAGGGTGGAGAGATTCCTCAGTCTGCCTCGGTTTGTCGCCTGTGCCTCGGGCTGCAGAGAAGTTAGACGTAGAGCAGACAGAAGAGCTAGTCCGAACACATTGGGAGCCTATAAGAATCCGGGGTAGCTGTCCAAAATGAGCAATGTACACTTAATGAAATACAACCATCCCCCTGGTCTAGAATCCATAGTGTCAGTACGTTTTTTTGACTGAGGAAGAGCTAAAGGCAAAGTGTAAGTGCAAAACCCTCCCTGAAGGAAACCTGCTCACTCCAGTTCAGATAGACCTCCCAGATAAGAGGCCGAGCGATGAATCAAACGTGGAAGAAGCTGACATCATCCCACCTTTTTCCCACCCTTTATCTTGGTGGTTAACAGACGAATTTCACTGGTTTAGTAAAGTTTATGTTCCTTGGTTCCTAGTAAGGCTGGGACGATATGCTTTTGTTGAGATACAACATGTAGCACAATGTTCAGGGCAGGACCACGATACAAATAAGTTTAACAAAGGGCTGTGTAACCGTTCCCAAAATAATGATAAAAATAGTGCAAAACCATGAACAGAGATCTAGACCAGTGTTGTATTTTTTGATTATTATGATCAAAGAAAAGCTATATTAAACATTTCACTGTTGAGAGTGAGGGTTTGAGAGTATTTAGTATCTTTTAATTGATAAATAGGAGTTTTAGTCATTCACTTTCAGACTAATCCAGAAAACCATCGAGGCAGGGGATACTCTGACTAAAAATGAAAGGCCCAAAGGGTACGTGAAACAAAAGGAGTTGGGAACCACTGATCTAGACTATTGCAAATAGGTAGTGTTGAAAGTGTTGATACTTTGATCAAGTACCTATACTTGGTATTGGCGGCACGGGGGCAGAGCAGTTAGCGGAAAAAGAAGGTCCTGGGTTCGATTCCCGGACCTTTCCGTGGAGTGAGCATCCTCGTGCCGTGCTGGTCAGGCTGATCCACAGTTGCAGCTGCTCAGGACCTACCCTCCATCTCATCTATGGCATTTTGTTGTACAATTATATAATGACAAATAAAGGGCTGTAATATACTGCAAAACTATATTATTGGCCCAGCCCTACTGGTTAGTGACCTGAGGGTCCAGGGAAACTTCTCCAGTTCATGTGTGAGGAGTACCTAACTGGAATTTGATCCTTCTGTGCATGTTTTACTTTATCGGTCTCTAAACAGAAGCGCAGCAGCTATCCAGCCCTTTCCAAGTAGCTCCCCAAAGGCTTCACTCATTTCTTCGCTTCATGAGCACATTCTAGTAAAAGTAAAAGCTGTTCACTGGGTGGAAAAGATTAGAACCCTTGTTCTACCAATTTTGACCAAATATTTAAGATAAGATAAGATAGTTCTTTATTGATCTCACAATGGAGAAATTCACTTGTTACAACAGCTCTTAGGACAGGATCACACAGGGGGGTGCAAAAAGTCAGGAAATGTGCCATCAAGAAGAAAATAAGTTAAAAAAAGGTAATAGTAATAATAATAATAAAAGTAAAAAAGTCTCTTAGCGTCTCTCTCTATATAAACTATACAAGCATATCTTATACACACTAAATAAGATAAAAAATAAACTCTAGGTCGAATTGGGCAGGATGTGATATGTATGTACTGGAGAATAAAATATTGTATCAGAGTTATCATTGCAGGTGAATATATAAGAAATAACTGTTTACAGTCAGGTGGTTGATTGCTAAAGTGAAATTGCAGGTATTGGTAAACACTGAGGTTATTGCACATATTAAGTATTGTTATTGCACATAGAGCTATACAGTAGAATTGTACAGTCTGACAGCGGTGGGTATGAAGGACCTGGGGTAGCGCTCCTTCTTACACTGAGGGTGTCTCAGTCTGTCACTGAAGGAGCTGAAGGTTACTTTCTGAATTTCTGAAGGTAAATGTATTAAAATCTTCTTCCTCTCTCAGGCGGTGAAGAGTGGGCTGAAAACTACTTGCAAGTGCCACGGCGTGTCCGGGTCTTGCGCCGTACGGACTTGTTGGAAGCAGCTCTCGCCCTTCCACGACACGGGACGCCTGCTCAAATACAAATATGACAATTCGGTGAGGGTGCTGAGTGTCACCAACGCCGCCACGGGGGAAACCGAACTCGCCGGGCCGCGGAGACACGGGCAGAACCTCCGCACCACCGATCTGGTGTACCTGGAGGAATCTCCCAGTTTTTGCAAAGCAACGCGGTACTCCGGCGGGACAGGGGGGAGGACTTGCTCCAAAGACACCACTTGCCAGAGTCTGTGCTGCGGACGCGGGTACAACACGGCGATGCGGCTCACCAGCCTGTCGTGCCATTGCCAGGTGCGCTGGTGCTGCCACGTGGAATGCCAGACGTGCGTCAGAGAGGAGGAAGTGTACACCTGTAAGAATGCGTAACGGGGGAAAGAAAAGTAATGGAAGCCGCTTTACTTTGTGGAGACCTGGGAGAATATGGATTGAAAAGGGACAAAGACTGAACTTCAATCTCAATGCACTGAAATCCCGGTCTTCCTAAATAGAGGAATAATATCTCTTCTGGATGAGGTTTTCTGGACTGAACTGGAGGCTGCTAATCTACAACCCCATTCAAAACAGTTGGGACATTGAGTGAACTGTATTTAAATCTGTAAATAGAACTACTAAACAACAATGGAAGATACTTCACTATCCAATGCAACATTTAGCTCATTTTCAATTAATAGCAGCAACACACCTAGAAAAAGATTTGAAGAAGGTCAACGTGAGGATAAAAAAGTATTAGCCACTGATACGAAACAGCTAGAGCATGACATTGCCAGGGATAACAATTTACATAGGCAAAATCAGGAGTAGTAGTTTGCAATGTTGTGAATTTGCAAGTCCTCAAGCGGCTCAGATCCTTGTATGATTTTCATTTGCTTTGTCCCATGGCTGACATCGTACCGCTGTCATCGAATTACGTAAAAATGTAGATGTTTTGTGGTTTTATTTACAATCTACACAGTTTCCCCCAACATTTCTGAATCGGGGTGGTATATTGGAGCACTTGCAGAGACTATCCCACTTGACTATTTATTGGAAAAGTTGCCGTCTGTCCTACTGCTGTACACTATTGCTTATTGTGTTACCCGATGCCTCTAAGGTGAATATGCTTTTCATGGAATCCTGCCTGTCTGCTTTACTGCTGTGTTACGATTGGTAAAAGCACTTGAGTTGCTCTCGTAAGTTGAAAATACGATCAGATATGTTTATATGTGTCACAGGAACAGGGAGATTTGGTATAATCCCATACATGTATTGCAACTTGACGCATGATCAGGATTGTTTTGTAAAGAAATACCCCGGGCTTCAGTTGATCTTATGGAAATGCCCATGTAAATGAACGCATTTAGCCTAATGTGCCCCTAACAAAACAGACGTGCCAAAGCAACTTGTAAACTATCTGTGAACAACAACGCAACGGACAATGGATCATACAATCTTTTTTTTTGTACTGGAATCAGGGGTCTCTATTCAGATCGTTGTTCTGTGGCACAAAACACTTTCATGGCCCAATGAGGGGTTTGTCATTGTAAATGGATTTGCTTATCCAGCGAATCCAAACAGCCCACTCTCGCCCACACATCCAAAACCACTTAGTGCGTCAGTGAAAGTCTTGAGTTTATGTTTGACAAGTGTATATAGGTTTTTTTTCTCTACCTCAGTTCATCTTTCTCGCGAATACCAAAGACTTTCTGATCTTTTTTATGCTGTAGATACTCGTGTTCTGTATATGCTACGTTTTTGTACAGCGTATATTCTGGTAATGTATTGATTGACGCATTTCATGATCTTGCATAGAGAGTACTTATTTAAAACTGGTTATATGAAATAAATTGAACTACCTTTTTATATCACTGTGTTCTACTTGGTTATTGGTTACTCTCACGGATGGGGATGCAGAGGTCCTGGACTGATTATATGGTGCAGGATTTTTTTTTACGAGAAATGCCCACAAGCCTAACCTAATACTATGAATCGTTCTGCTATTTTTATCCAGCCTCATCGCTAGATATTCACATTAGTAATTTTGCTCCCATTTCGAGATCCAAAACTGTTTTCTGTCGATGCTTAAAGCCACACTGCGGAGCATTCCAGGTTATGCTCAACTAGACACTGATAATGTTATTTTACCAATGTGTTATCAATAAAGCAAAGCAGCAGCATTTCCTTGCAGATGAGCTGGTGTCACCCTCCCTAGCAAAGTTATGAGTCAGGTTTGAGGAGTTACAGTTGTGCTCAATAAGTTTACATACCCTTTTAATCTTTTGGCCATTTTTCATAGAATAAGATAAGATAGTTCTTTATTGATATCACAAAAATCTTTTTTTCCACTCATGGTTAGTGGTTGTGCGAGGGCATTTATAGTCAAAGAACTGAGTTGACTCTTTTGAAATCATAATGAAACAGAAACTAGTCCCTGATCTAACGTTTACATGACCTTCAACAACTGCAAAGAAAAACTCACTTCAGCTGAAATACAGGACTCTCTGACAAAATTGGACTCTCTGAAAAAAATTGTTTCTTTCAAGATGCACAATATGTAAACTTTTGATCAGACCCATTTGGGTAGTTGAAAAGCATAGACAAACAACAATAAATGGCTTCACACAACCAGTAACAAATTCACCCACAAATACTCTCTGACTGGGTGCTATTCCACATTTTACAATGTGGAATTGAAAGAAAGGACAGCACTCCTAGTCAGGTAAACTTTATTGCCTGTGATCAACGCTCAATAAAATACAAATTCTTTCATTTTGTTCTCTTGAGTGAAATGTTGCACAGTGTGGCTTTTAATTGGACAGTGGCCTATATCGCTATATTTAACCTGGTTAATTGGCTCCACAAATGCTTAATTAATTTTTTAACAACTACCTGACTAATAATATAGAATAATCCCACCATTTTTAGATGCTTTAGAGCAGTGTTTCTCAACGAGGAGTACAGGGACCCTGGAAGCACGCATGAGCTTAGCAGCGGGCACTTGGAATAATTTCAGATAAAAACTAAGATAAATGTATTAATTTATTTATGTTTATTTGAACAGGGACAGGTATGCTTCATGAGCTCATGTTACATACCACAACAATTTAGTCAAGGCTAATTCTCAGTGTCAGTCCCTGGTTGGGCCTTTACACACAAAAAAAAAGAAAAAATTGCATTGCATTTTTTAATTATTATGTTCAATGAAAAGCTTTTTAAAATGTTTAACTGCAACTTTGAGAGCATTTAGTTGGATTTTAACTGATAATGAGGAGTTTTAGTCATTCACTTTCTAATTAATCAACAAAAAAATCGAGGCAGGGGGTACTTGGAGTATAATGTGAAAGGCCCAAGGCATACGTGAGACAAAAAGGTTGGGAATCACTGCTTTAGAGCAGTGGTTCTCAGCTGGTAAGGGATTGGGACCACCATTACCCCAAGATGGGGCCCAAACCAGGGCCCAAAAAGAATGTTATTCAAACCCATAAATTGCTCTTCAGTTTGAATGTGTTAAATGCTGTATTTCTCCTAAAAGTTTAGCTCATATAAACATTGAAAAACCTATGAAGTTTATAACACTTTTTCAGTGGATAAATACTGAAAGAAAAGTTCGCAAGCAAAGACCAGACCCACCAGTTGAGAACCACTGCTCTAGAGAGACAATCATTTCAATGTTATGACAGAGAAGGTGATAAGCCTTGTGGTAGTATCTGTAACCTGTGGATAGGTCCAGTATTCACAGATATATTGTAGTATGCAAAATGTTAATTAAAGGCCTATTACCATACAATAGTTATCCAAAAAGTCAACAAATGTAAATTATATTGTTGCCAGAAATACAAAACATGATCCTAATGACCAGCTAGATATAGGAAATGCTATTTTTGCAGTGGGCAATCAAAGAATTTGATATTTGGCTGCTTTTCTCAACACCTCCATGGAAACGAGCTGGAGACATCCCGCTTCCAGCCAAGTTACAAGACGTGAAGCAAAGTTTATTTTTTTAAGGTACACTACCGCTCAAAGGTTTGGGGTCACTTTTTATTTTGTTTTCAAGACTATTTGTGACTATAATTCTCATTGAATGCATTGAACAATGAATGAACACATGTGGAATTATGCAGGAAATTAAAAAACAGGGTGAAATAACTATTTTTTTATGTTCTATCTAGATTCTTCTAAATAGCCAGCCTTTGCTCTTTTTGTACTTTTTTCTGTGGACTAAAAAACATTTGTGGTGACTACATTGTGAAGGTCATTGAGAAAATGCCAAAAGTGTGAAAAGCAGCAATCAAAGCAAAAGTGCATTTTTGATTTAAATAAACAAAAACAAAAAAAACATTGGTAAGTAAATAAATTATTGTAGCCTATTTTACTCTATTTATTGGATGAGATGTTACCTTTAAACTATAGGCTTTTATGACATCTTATCAATGTAAAATTAGGATCTGAAACCCAAGCAACAGGTGACTTTCTCTCTCCAACGTACATGAAGTTCTCATTATAATCCACCTGCCCCAAACTGCAGCCTCGACCCCGCAGAAACCACTTCCCGGCGATGCTGCCACGCCTTTCCTCTTTAATCTAAAACCATTGTGGTCTCGCTGCCTGTGTCACCCACAACCGCCCCGCCCCGGCACGGCACCAGGTGAGGTGGGAGAGAGAGCGAGGTGGGAGAGAGAGCGAGGTGGGAGAGAGAGCGAGGTGGGAGAGAGAGCGAGGTGGGAGAGAGAGCGAGGTGGGAGAGAGAGCGTGTGGGCAGGTGTTGCGCCTCTAGCCGAATGCTCTGCGTAACTATGATGACAACGATAATGAAAGCCGATGACAAAGGCGGTGATTCAAAAGAAAATGGGAGACCAGTGTTGACCTCGGTTTGACAACTCCGGCCGAGTAACATGTAGCGACGTGGCTTGTAATAAAAAGCAATTTCCAAAATGATTAAACTTTGAATCACGGCGTAATAACTAATGAGCGCCACAGCGGCACAGAGACGGCCATTGTGCCGATTTACTGTGTGTTCTCCTCGTGGCTCTTTGATGCTCCACGCAAATTGCTATCATTGCGCTTTATTTTTCATTATTAGACACATTAACTTTAAATAGAGGGGAATTAGGAGACATCTTGGAAATGACTAGTTCCTTTCATAGGTTTAATGGCCTAAAAGCATATCTTACAGGGGCGGAGTGTGTGCGGTATTGTTGGAGTGATTGATCTTCGCTGTGACTCAGAGGCAAGTGCTTCTTATGATTTATGGAAGAATCTTTTAACCCGCACAGGCCTATGTTGCAACATTGTCAGACAGGCTCAGGGTCGATAACTGCAGAGCCGTCACTATTATGGGGGAGGCAAACCAAGCACTTGCCTACAGGGCCCCAAAGTGAAGGGGGCCCCAGTTTGTGCCTGCTAATGGCCTGCCTTATCCACTGGCCTTTTAAATGGAATGAAAAATAATATTTCCAAAAAAATATTAATAATAAAAGCACAAATGAATCACTTTTAAGAACACTTACGTTTTTATATGTGTAACATGATATTGAAGTTGCACACATTGGGCCCCAGCAAGGTCTGCTGCCTTGGGATCCTACAATGTCTAGAAACGGCTCTGGATAACTGCAGTTGTGCTCAAAAGTTTACATACCCTTTTCATTTTTGGAATTTTTCATAGAATATGAATGATTCTCATGGTTAGTGGTTGTATGACGCTGTTTACTCTTTTGAAATGATAATGAACAGAAACTACTCAAATGTCCCTGCTAACGTTTACATGACCTTCAACGACTGCCAGGAAAGTTGTTCAGGAGCAAAGAAAAACTCACTTCAGCTGAAATACAGGACTCTCTGAAAAAAAATGATGTTTGTTTCAAGATGCACAATATGTAAACTTTTGATCAGGGACATTTGGCTAGTTTCTCTAGTTGAAAAGTGTAAAAAATACCAGGTTTTTTGACAATAAATGGCGTCACCCAACCACTAACCATGAGTGACTATTGATTGGGAATATTAATAGACCAGGGGTTCACAATGTGTGATCCACTGGTCGCAGTATGATTTTAGGAAAATATTTTACAATGTAGCATTGTATTAAAAGTATTTGTGAAAACACATTTTTTTTAGTACAATTACCCTGGATTAACAAAATAATGCTTTCAAAGAAACATAACCAGATTTTGTAACTAAAATTAAAATAGGCACTATCTATAATCATATATTTTACTGTGGAAGCCTGGTCATTTTGGGGGTCACAGTCCAAAAGGTTTGGGAACCCCTATAATTGACAAAAGACTAACTTAGTAGTACTGAACTCAACGCAGGATCTGATATCACCAAGTAATTACGAGTCCAGGGCCAATGTCCAAGTTGTTTGCCCAGGACCAATGTTACAGCCAGCCAATCAGGGGTCAGTTGTTCTAGATAGTCGGCTCGGGAGGGATGGTCTGCTTCAAAGCAAAAAATTTAGTTTAGGAACAGGAACATCTTTAAGGTTAGGGTTAGGGTTAGGTTTAGGGTTAGGTTTAGGTATATTTTCATACAAACCAACTCATAGATCTATCAAATTACAGCAGACCGTTCCCTGTTCCTAAACTTAATTTTTGTCATGACAAGTTTTCCCCCCTGATTGGCTGGCTGTAACATTGGTCCTGGGCAAACAACTTTGACACTGGCCCTGTATATGCAAGTGGATACTAAACATTATTATATACAGAAGTAAAAAGTATTTCAATTTAGTAATGCCTGAGCAAAGTGTTTTTGCTAATATACACAATGCTTTAATAAACTGGAAGCAGAGTTATTCAGCTTTCCAAAACCTAAGATGATACGAACATGATGCAGGAATAAAGTGGATAGGATTATAGGTTATTACTGCTGTCAACAGATTTTTTGGGAAATGAGTGACAAAAGCTCATGAGAAGAGCCTACATACATCCTGTAAGGAAACTCAATTTAAATGCACAGCATGTATAGGCTTCGAGGGAGTAAATGCTACTTTGATAGAGTCAAATCACTTCATTTAGCTGATTACCCCCAGTATAAAAGCACAGAAAAACATTTAAAACTTGCTGTATTTACTTCTCTCCAACGGTGTGTCGCAAGAGGCTAGACAGCGTGGCTCTGAGACTTTGAAGGAGGGGACATTACCCGGGATGAGAGGGGATCGCTCATGGCCCCGGCAGCACTCTCCCGCTGCTGCTCTTGTTGTTTTATAATGAACTCCCAAAGCCTTCATTTCCCTCAGTGGCTTCTGTGGAGGGGAGCGCGGCGATGGGGGCTGGATTCGCACGCACAAGCCCCGGGGGTGGCTGCGGCGCTGAGCTCGTGTGTCGTGCGGCAGGGGCAGGTGAGTGAGGGTTGGACAGAGACTGAGGGCCTTTTTGCATAATGTTTGTGTGCATACCTGCCCTGCGCACACCTGGTGGTCACCGGCCGCGTGTTTGTAGTTGGGTTTTCAGCTACGGGCCTCGGCTACAGTTGCTACCTCTGTTGTCACTATTGCCCTCTGAATGACAAATACAACGCAGGGTAACGCTGGTGTAACCCTACCTCGCCTGTCTGGACTGGTTTGGTTCAGGTAAAGGGTGCTATGCAGCGGGAAGATGGATGGAAATACATGCACATGTGAAGAGTCACTGTAATAAGTTGTGCAGATGTAGAATGGTTGTGTTTGGAGTAGAAGAAGAAGAAGAAGAAGAGCTTTATTTATATAGCGCCTTTCACAGACAGAGTCACAAAGCGCTTTACATGAGATTGACATTCACTCCAGTGGTAACCAGCTGCCCCTTGAGGCAGACAGACAGAGGTGTGGCTGCA
>OMNZ01016166.1:44393-73922 GCA_900303255.1 Lesueurigobius sanzi
CCAGGTGTTCCTCACTTTGAACTCCACTAAACCTTTATTCTTCTGCAGTGTCTGGACATGTCCTGCCCCTGCCCCTTTCTCTCCCCCCTTCTCCTTTACCTGAGCCTACCCACCCCCCCCCCCCCCCCCCCCCCCCCCCCCCCCCCCCCCCCCCCCCCCTCCCCCACCGGCCCCCCCCCCCCCCCCCCCCCCCCCCCCCCCCCCAGCTGTTCAATGCTCGGCGCTCCCTCTCCTCAACACGTGACCGCTGACCTCCGTACGAACGAAAACACAACTTTCTCACACAAACAATGTCCGTGAGGGGAAAACACAGATAAAGGACTGTGCCTGGTGTTCTCTCAACAAGCTGCACCTCATGAGAAAAGAGTCTTGGAATAGTTTCTTTGGAATATTTACACAAAGTTTTTTTCTTCTTTTCTTCTCTTCTTGAACTGGAAACGTGCAATTGAAGTTAACGCTTTCACTCGTTCAACTTCCATAGATTCATTCATGTGAGAACTTGTGAGGCTGTTTTCTCAAAATGCTTTTAACACAACAAATTTACCACTGTAGATTGTTTTTTAGTTTTTGTGGGCTCATACGCTGCACAAAGTGATCTAGAAATAAGTGAAATGTTACTGAATTGAGTAGATTTGGCCTTGATTTGAGTAGTAAGTAAAATGATCTGCCAATGGAAGTATTTGTCCACTTAAATTAAGAGACAGCATCTCATTGCACTTAAAAAAAACTAAATTTACTTGAAATTAGACGTTTTTTCTTATTATAAGGAGAGACAGGTGAATAGGGAAAAAATGGAGATTGAGTGATATCAAATTGAAACTTGTACTGTATATTACTGACATTTAAATGAGGACAAAAATGTATTGCTCGTACATGTAACGGGTTTCTTATAAAAAGAAAGCCAAAAATGACCAAAATTGCCTTCATTTTTGGCAATTTTCGGTTAAATGTTTGGTTTTATTGTGTTGATATATTAGCTACAAAGATTTGATCCAAGGGGATTTCTGATGTTGTGTTTCGTTTTTTAATGAATGAATATGCAAAAATTCAAATTTTGCCTTGTTTTTTGGGGTTCAAAACTCAATAAATCAGGCTAGGGATTACATGTTTAAAAATCCATCCAAACAAACCTTTAAAATATTGTTAGACTGGAAAGTTTGATGGCTGTAGGTGCTACTAAAGTGGAAATGCTGTTACAAGAGTGTAAGAAACAGCCATTCTTTGAAGTTATCATTTTCTGTGTAAATCTATGGAGAACCAATGACTCAGAGCAATAATTAAACACTTCATTGTGAAGATTTGGCAAAAGTTTGTATTTTAAGAGATTAAACCGGCCCAAAATCTGAAAATCGAAAAAAAAAAAAACTATTGCCTGTTAGAGGTGTGCTCAAAATATTATATGTATTGATATAATTAAAAAGATACAGTATCAATATCGTGGCTCTTAGCATCGTTCTTCCCCCCAGGTGTTAGACGGCAGCAAGACTGGGGAAAAAATCATGGAAAAATGGAAAAGATTTTGTATTGTGAACCTCGAGATCAGTTGCACTGTGTCCGACCAATTATTCTGAACACTTTATGTTGCAAGCATTTAACCAAAATGTACTTTAAGTTCTGTATTCTTCGATAAATTAAAGATAATACACAGAAATGCTTGTTCCATTGACAGATCATTTTACTTTCCAACTCAAATCACATCCAAATATACTGAACTCAAGAAAATGCCACTTTTTTCTAGATTCGTTTTTACAGTGCGGCGCATGTTTTTCATACTTTTGAGGACCCCTTCCCGCTCTGGACCCTAAACAGTACCTTCTAGCCCCAAGGTCGGTAAGTAGGTCTAAAGTGGGAAGAAGCCGAGTGCCATGTTGCCATGTTTGTGTGAGAATTACCAGCCCAAGGAAGGGGTGGACAGTATCTCTCATCCAGGAGTCCCAGGTGGTATGGCCATAGGGCTGCTGTGTGGGGCCCGGCAGATGGATCGTGCACTTTGAGGTCAGACGAAACCTGCAGCTGCGCGAAAACAGAGAAACAATAAAGCACAGAGCGAGTGTTATCTCAGGAAAAGTGTTGCTAAAAAGAATTAAAACACGACGGAAGGATCTGACGTATATACAGCTGAAATACTGAATCTTCTGCTGTTGTACACTTAGACTTAGACTTTTTGATCCACAAGACAAATTGTGTTGTAGCTCAAATAGTAAGCTTGTAAAAAAAACAACAACAAAAGAATAAAATGTGAATAGAATAAAGAAAGAAATCAGAATATATGTACTCTGGAATATACAGAATGTTGGGGTATGTGAAGTTATGCATTTCATAGAATATGAATGATAACACAAAAGCCCTCATAGTTAATGGTTGTGTGAAGCCATTTATTGTCAAAAACCTGTTTATATTTTTCAACTAGAAACTAGCCAAATGTCCCTGATCAAAGGTTTACATATCGTGCATCTTGAAACAAGTCCAATTTTGTCCTGTATTTCAGCTGAAGTGAGTTTTCCTTTGCTCCTGAACTATTTTCCTGGCAGTTGTTGAAGGTCATGTAAACGTTAGATCAGGGACATTTGAGTAGTTTCTGTTTCTTTTCGATTTCAAAAGAGTAAACTCAGTGCTTTGGCAATAAATGGCTTCACACAACCACTAACCATGAGTGGAAAAAAAGATTGTTGTGTTATCATTCATATTCTATAAAAAATGGTATTAAAAGGGTATGATCAGTCTGTCGATCCGGGAGATGGGACATTTTGGTGGAGCTGCTCCCCCAGCAGACCACAGCGCAGTACAGGGCGCCGGCCACCACAGGCATGTCAAAATACATAGAGGCAAACACTGTTGATCAAGCTGTTTATTTGACATATATTTCAAAGTCGTTAAAGGTTTACGGACACAAGCAGAACATGCAAACTTCATCCGAATATCCATCCCAGAAATCAAACCAGGGGCCTTCATGTTGTGAGGCAAGAACACTAACTGTTTCAAAAACATTTTTCACTACTATTTCTATATGTTTACATAAATATTGAACATGTTCCACCAACAAACCAACATGCAATGTCTTTTGAGAATTAATTTTTTTTTTTTTTTGGTTTAACAATTTTGGATGAATGCCTTGTGTAGCTCCGTACACAGGGTTCGGACTGAGACAAGGTTCTTCACACTGCATTTGCTTTTATATAGATTAAAAATCACTCAATTCAGGAATATTAGACCTTAATTTAAATAATTATGATTTGCCAAATACAAAATCTGCCAGTGCACTACGTATTTTGCACAAAACCCCCAAAAACATCTTATTTAAAAGGTGCATGTCATTGCTCACTGTGCATTGTTCATTTACATTGAATTCATCTATATTGAACATTCAAAGTTTTATCATTCTACTTTATAGTATTTTATCTTTTTATTTTATCCTTGCAAATGTGTACATATTCCCAAATACAGTATACGCCAGAGTACCTATATTCTGATTTCTGTTGTTGTTTTAAAGCTTAATATTTGAGCTACAATTTCCCTTGTGGTATTAAAAAAGTCTGTCTAAGTCTGAGTCTAATTATATCTTTGTGAGAAAAATAAATAAAAGGGTTTTGCACCAGAAGCCTGCCGGAAAGCGTAAAACAATTGATCCTGGAGCTTCATAGAGGCAGCTGTGATGGGAAGTAAAGATGCCATGCTGCACCCACACCGACACAGGGTTGGTGTGGGTGTTACTATTAGTATGTCAAATACATACTAATAGTAATGGTTTTTTCCACATAAAAAGTTACATGGTGCACCTGTATAGTTAAAAACAAACAATCAAAACATTTAATTTTAAGTGCAATGAAAAAACCTTTACTTATTTGTAGATGATTTTTTGCATTGTGGCAGAAAATCCCAAACGCATTTAACCCAAAAACAAAAATAATGCCGATATATCCACAGATTGGACACTGGGTGCAGGCAGGTCGACTATGACAGGCTCTCATTTACTTTCATCCGAGCTTCAAAGTTAAAGTGATCATCTCCCGAGGCGTCCCGAGGAGATCAGTGTGCCTCTCAAAAATGACTGGTATCCAAAAACTGTTGACCCGAGGCGCTTTTTGCTCCCCATAATTTGCCCCCTCACTTTGTCTGTCTTGGGCAATAAGTGTTGATGTACGTACTACATCGGCGGGAGACGTAATTGAAAATGATGATGATGATCCAATGAGGTATAATTTAGTCTCAATGAGCAAAATAGCTGTGTAAGGTATGGGCATGGTTCAGTGAGCGCTTTCTTCTTCGGGGCGACTCTTAACTTTGTATCTTTAGTTTTATATTGACTTAAAGGGGCTTGATCTTTTGGTGGATGTAATTTAGACCTAAAGTCACCAGCAAAGACCGTTCTGTTATGCACTGGCCACACACGCAGATATAGACTCATATCTTTTTTTCTTTTTCATTTCAAAGACTGATGAATATAATTTTTGATTACTATTCTGCCTTTTCCAACTTATTATTAGTGGTATTCTATGCTGTTTGTAAGATTACTATTATTGAGTGGGCCACCTCCACAAGGTAAGACATAACACCAAGGTAAGACATAACTATAGGACTGAAAGTTTTTAGAAACATATCTAATTTTAAGTTGTGGAAAGTACCAATTTTAGGTACTTTTACTTTACTTTTAACTTGTATGTCACTACATTTTAGAACCTATTATGTACTTTCTACTCCACTACATTTTTATTTGGGTTAAAAGTTTTTTGAATAATAGTTTAAATACATTACATGTATTTTCAAAGTACATTACATGTATTTTCAAAGTGACCTCTTGATGATAAACAGCCGCAAACTCTAGTATATTGTGTTTGACCTGGTTAGGCCTAGTTTAGACCTGATTAAGACCTGGTTTGAACCTGGTGGTTGAACCTGGTTTAGTGGTTTATACCTTGTTTAGTGCTGATTTAGACCTGGTTTTAGACCAGGGTTGCCCAAATTTTTTTCCATGAAGGGCCAAAATAGGCTATGGAGGGCCAAAATTAGCAGGCGAAGGGCCAAACGCAATAGGCCTACTGTTTCCTTTTATTACTATGCTCATGAGTAGGCCATGCTGTTTGGGTGTCTTTAGTAACTATTGACTGTTGATTCAGTCACACATGAATCAAAGTAGAGACTTCTGACAAATCTAAGCATCAACTCGAGGGCTAAATGAATAGGCCCCACTTTGGGAACCCCTGTTTTAGTCCTTCTTTAGACCTGTTTATTAGACCTGGTTTAGGCCAGACAGTGGTTTACTAATTTAGACCGTGTTTGGAATTTGTCAAAGGATTAAAAAAATCCCACACATTTAACTCGTTCAAAATACTTTTATTTTTTTTGCCTATGAAGTACATTTTACCATTGATACTTTTACTTAAGTAGAAATTGAATCTGATACTTAAGTAAATGCTTGGTCGTGTATCTGCATGTTTACTTAAGTAAGAATAACGAGTACTTCATCCACCACTATGAATTTTCTAAGAAACATTGCAAATCTTGATTAGTTTTGCAATATAATGTGCCATGTACCTGTATACAGTACAGTTTTCACATCCGTATTTCCATTTGACTGTCATCTTGAAAGATATAGATGTGTCATTATATGTTTTCTAGTTTTGTCTCTTTTGATGTGAAGCTCACAGAAGTGCCCTAAAGAAGACAAATGATTTGTAGTGATGACCTGGGAACAGAAAAGTCATAAAGTGTGAATAAATGTAGTTTTAATCTGATCTATTGCATGTAGGGATGCAACCAGTACCGAAACAGGAATCAGCAGGCCTCAACCTCTTACCCTCCTGGTTAAAAACTTGTTTAAATGGCAAGGGGATTCATTTGATGGCAGATGTCAACTTCAATTTCATCCTCATCTACAGTTCTTAATGCAGGCCTCCATATAGTGCACTGAATTTATGTCTCGGTGCACAAACCAACCCCGAAAATTAAATCTGGAGCTCTGTAATGAGTGTGCTATTGTGTGTGATGTGATGTGATGCTCAGGTGTGGAGGAAGACCAGTGTAAACTCACGTCATCCTCTCCCGGGGGCTGAAAGATTAAGGGCAGACTGCGAAAACCCCACGACCCTCAGAAACAAAGCTGCTCATGTAAGTTATGGGAAGGTTTCTCTGCCTTTCCTGCTTACTATTTTTGCAGCTAGTTAAAGCTTTGCACCTCCGAAAACCTGGTGCCCTAGGGATGTGTTATGACAACCAAAAAATGAGAAGAAAGAAAAAAAAAACCTTAAACCGCTAGAGCAAGAAGTGGCACGAAAAGATCTCAGAGTTTTGACATGCGGGGGCTGGTGAAAAGGACCACTGTTGGAGAGAGAGGCTATAGCCTGAAGATACAACCATCAACTCAAGTGGCTTCAGGAAAGCTGTCTGAGATGTCTACTGAGTGCTTGCTGCTCATTGGGGTAAACAGATGTATTGCTTTCACTATAAAAAACAGGAGGTTGTTACAGTTCACTGCACCTGATTGGTTTAAGATGCCAATGAAGGCAATTATTGGTACAGTTAGTGTGCAAGACAGAGAGCAAGGTGAGGCATAATTGCGTTAACATGTCAAGTAGCGCCTTAGGAGGATTGTCTCGACGCCGAATTATTAGGGAAAGCACGGTTGGGAAATGTCCTCACCGGCTTGATCTGGGAAATTTAGCAGCGCAACTTTCACACAGCAAGTCATTGATGAAAAATTGTCTCCTCCTCCAGTCAGACTTAGACAGTTCTCCACAGTGGCCTTTGTAATGTGACCTCACGTCGATATCATTAAGTGTCTCCGATGACTGCGGGCAAGAAGGAAGCCCAGGGTGGACAGGCTGATATCGTGACACCTATTTGTGGAAAAAGAGGATAGGCTAATTAGAGTGAGTCAAGGTGAGTTGACATAAACCGCCCCCAAGACATGTTTCGCTGAGTCTGTCCTGTCATATGTCAACAGATTATGTTATAGGCTATGCAGTGCGGAGCTTGGGAAAAGGATGTCTCATATCACATCTGCCAGCAATAGAAAAAAAACAAGAGAACTACTAAATCAAGAATATGTGGGCCTATCACAGAATATGATATACTGTACAAATAAAATGTTGAATGGTTTACTTACCTTTAAAACAGCAACAAGAAACTAAACTTTTCTTTTTCTTACACATTTATCAATTGGAGATGGACTTCCTTCATCACAACATGGATTTAAACTGGGTTGTTACTACTTCCAAAGTAACTTGGAGTAATGAAATACCAATGAAAAAAAATACTTCCACAAAGCATTCATGGGAAGCCTATAGTCAATTAATATAAAGTCAATAAATTCACGTTAAAATGGTAGTGAATGTTTTCTGTCTTTAATCAAAACTGCTAACATAGTAGCAGTTTTACATGTTACTCATACCAACATAGTATTAAAACATAGGCTAGTCTATATTAGCATAACAATAGCCTACCTCATAAAGACATATCACTTGTCTGTAGAGATACACCACAAAGACAATTTAGCACCGCTTTTGGACATCCTGTTACTCCAAGAACTTCTGGAAGGATTTCTGCAGTTCTATAAATGGAAATCTAGGCTATATAAGGGGCTATAGTCTATAAAAACATGTACAATAGGCTAGGATGAATGAGATTGTGTTTGTGACCGGATGGAACTAAGCTTGGCTATAATCCAGAGTGGTGTGTTTACATGCATGTGTCCTATGTGTGTGTTCATTAACATGCACTGTCCCAAATAAATAAATAAATAAATAATAAAACATTTAGGAAGGATTGGATAGCAAAAATGCTTTGAAAACGCTCAATATATGTGTAGAATATGATTATATAATGGTATATATTTTACTGATCTGTCTAATTACATAGATCGCTTCATAGCAATTGAAAAAAAAAATCCAGTGTGATTATCGAGTTGTGGAATATTATATCCAATTTTACGCTAATAAAATTATGTGTAATATCATAAAGCAAATAGTGTTGAACATATAAATTGTACAGATTTTAAATTACCACTAAAACACGGCGTTAGTTCCATGGTTAGTGGACAGTCTAAGAAAAGGCAGAGTGAGCCCTCTTCGTTTTTCCACTATCTCGCTTGGACGTAGCATTTCCGCTTTTCCGATTTCCGTACACAGCTGATGACGTGTTCACTCCTCCACACAGTTAGCAACCGAACCGCTAACTCTGCCAAGTTTACCTGTCAGATCACAGCTATCTGGTTGAAATAAAGTTATACATCACAAAATAAACGATAGTTCGGGGGAAAACACGAAACATGGAAACGCTGTATCACCAAACAAACAAGTGAGTTAGTAGCTTTCTGTCCTGTTCTCTTTTCCAATGAAACAGAAGCAGTAAGTCATTTTACTTGTGAGCAGATGGCAGCGTTCATAATAACCTTTTCTTTTTGTTTTTTTTTAGACAAATTCAGGAGGTCCAGTCACTTATGGGCAACCTGGAGAAGACAGACCGGCAGTCAGTGCACTGTAAGTCATATTTTGTGATAAGCACCTTCATTATTTTATATTACTTTGTTTGTCACTAGCATCTCATTATGAAGTGTTAGCTACTTGTGCCATGATGATGATTCACTCACAGTCTTGCTTTATTTATTGTCTGCGTGGTGATGGATTGACAGGGGTTAGGCTGGCCTGGCCCTGTGGTTGTTTTTGTGGCTGCTTGTTGTGCCATGCTGGTGCCAGGACAGGAAGCGGCAGCTGGGTGGGTGCTGAGACAGAGACAGAGACAGAGGGCTTGGGAGGGCTTGGTTTTTTTTTTTTTTTAGATAATAGTGGTGGGAGCCATGCAACTTTACAGGCGACGGACACGCCCCCTTCTCTTCCGAAATCATGACGACATCAGGCTGAAGCCAGTGGAGATTTTGCAAACTGTGGTGATAAACATTTGGACACTCGACCATAGTATGTGGTGGTCATATAATCATATAATATAGTGAAGTTTGCCACAATGTCATAATCTGTGTGAGAGATTCTTGGCTTGAAGTTACTGCAAATGTTGCTGTAGCTTGTTTTATACCTCTGTAATTACTGGGCATAATTCCATTTGTCAATAAAAATACAAGTGCATAGTTAAGCATCTGTCTGTTCAATAAAAACAAAAGCTTTAAAAAATGTATTATTCAACAATCTACATGTGATTACAGTCAAAAGAAAAAAAGGATAAGAATTACCTGGTGAAAAATGTCTATATTTCTACTTCACTATGCCTTACGATAAGATAAAAGTTTATTGATCTCACAATGGAGAAATGTACTTGTTACAACAGCTCACACAGGGGGGGGGGTGCAAAAAGTCAGGATATGTGCCATCAAAGAAGAAAATAACTTTGCATACCAGTAATAAAGATAATATTATATAATATTATAACTAAAATAAACTATGGGTAGCAAAAGAAAAAGAAGAACGGAAATTGAACAGGATGTGATGTATATGAAAATGAATCCAATACTTTATCGGAGTTGGCAATGCAGATAAATATATAATAAATGTTTACATTCAGGTGGTTGATTAATAAAGTGAGTTTACAAGTGTTGTAAACATTGAGGTTATTGCACATATTAAACTATGGTTATTGCACACAGAACTATACAGTACAATTGGTGCCTTACCTCTCACCTACCACATACCAGTTTGATGCAGGATCCTGCCCTTCGTCATTCGTATTCTAAAATTATCACCTTCCTAGTAAACATTTTATTCACAGTACTGGTTAGTACAATTGGTAAGGTTTCCTCTGGGGCCAGGAGTGGCTTAAAAGTTACACAATATTTTAACTTTTACTGTTAAGTGTACGGATCATATTATTATATTAGTTTATATTTAGACAGAAATATCAATAATATTGTTTTTCAAATATCGGTAGACTTTATTTATTGTAGTCAGTATTTATTGACCAGGGAAATGTATCCTCTGCATTCATCCTCATCCTTCAACCAGTGAGTGTCTGTTGGTGTGGTGCCGGGACTCGGGATCCACCATCAATCTATAAAATGCCAAGCCAAGACCCTAATAAGAATTGAATTTAGTATAGCTATTGTAAAATACTGTATTTTCCTTCAAATAATAGTTGAATATATATTAAAAACAGCCTATAAAGCTAAAATTATGATAAAAAAAACTTATTGCAGCAGACTCAGGAATGCTTTCGTGTGTTTTTATCAGATCAATATTTTTTTAAAGTTTCCCAGGAAAGGCTTGCGAACCACTTTTGTGTCCTGGCCCCGTTGAGAACCACTCAACCCGTCAGGAGCCGTGGACGACCAGGATGGAGTGCCTGAACCCATCTCCAGATCTTGAGCCAGGATCATGGTCAGGACTGCCCTCTTATTACAGTGCTAATATTTCTTTTCTGTTTTTAGTGTTAGAGAATGAGCTGTTTGGAAGAATCGAGCAAATCTTCAATCAGTTAGAACGTCTTGAGATCCTCGCCAGCAAAGAGCCGCTGAACCGCCGTCAGAACGCTAAACTGTAAGTCGCGCGTAAATCAGTTGACGGTGAGCAAAAAGCCCCAGAGTTGGCAGTACCAGGGGGAGCCATATATCTAGAGCGAGAGGGACAGGGAGGGAAGGAGGGGTGAGGTGAAAGGGGGATGAGACAGACAGCCCCGTCCTGGCCCGTGGCGACGTGGCTCTATGAAAACATATCCTCCTTCATCACCAGCATTCCTGCAGCATTGGGCAAAGATTCATTTCTGAGCTGGGTAAACAGGCCTCAGGGGACAGGGTGCACCCCATCCCACGGCTCGCCTCTCTGATCTCCGTTGATCTGCAGAAAGTGGCCTAACCGAAGCCAAGAAGAACGAGGGCAGACTGCAGGTTTCCTCTCTGTACCAACTGAGATTTAAAAATGTATTATTAGAATACTTTGAGTGATTAAATGCTACGGGCAAGTCTCACAGTCACAAAGTCAAATCTCAAGGTTTTTTTGATTGTATAAAGTAATGCGTAATAACAAAAGACCTTTTCCCTTTTGCCTCTCCAGACGAGTGGACCAGCTTAAATATGATGTCCAGCACCTCCGGACTGCCTTGCAGAATTTCCAACACAGACGCTACACCAGAGAAGCCCAGGACCGAGAGAGAGAAGAGCTGATGAGCCGAACCTTCACAACAAACGCAAGTTCTATATGCAACGTACATCCTTGGGCAAAACATAAAGACCAGCTGCCCGTTACTGGTTGTTTTCAAATGGTAGATGATGAGGCCAGTGTTTCTGTATTAATTATCTTTATTCATTTTACAATGTTGCAGACTATTGTTTGTAGTGGTTAGTTACAGTATTGAATGAATGCTACATGCCATAAAATAAGCATAATACTAATGATATTAGCACAATAACAATGGTTTTCCTTCATCTCAATTAAAAACTACAGGCCTATAGACCGTAGTAAGGAGGTCTGAAAGTAAAAAAAACAAGGCCATTGCTACTTCATCTACTGCTGTACAAAAATGCTTAAGTATTTCGTACCAGTCCTGGTGGATAATAACCAGATAAATGCCTGTAATGAAAAAATACATTTATTTCTCCACAGGATGCCGATACCTCGATCCCCATAGATGAGACTCTACAGTTGAACTCAAACTTGCACAATGCGCACAGAGGCATGGATGACCTGTTGGGAAGTGGCAGTGGCATCCTCAATGGTCTCCGAGATCAGAGGGGCACACTCAAGGTTGGTGAAGGGATTTGTTTTCCTGCTAATTTGATTTTAATTAAGAATCCAGTATACTCTGTGCTTGCACGAACACCAGGCAGGGTAGATGCATCAGTAACAGATGTGGGTGTTACTGTGCCTCACAGCAAGAAGGTCCTGGGTTTGCTTCCTGGGCAGGGCCTTTCTGTGTGGCGTTTGCATGTTCTCACGGTGTCTGTGTAAGTTTCCTCTGGGTGCTACAGTAAAACTATGTACAATAGGATCCCCCCTGGGTGAGACTCCCCTGAAAAAGCGATTCCTAATCTTAGTGGGACTTTCCTGATTATTATTTTTTTTAAGTTCCTCAACTAGGAGTAACAAGTAGTAAAAGTAGGAAAGTATTTGGTGAAAATCCTTACGTATGGAGTAATTGTTTAGAGAGTATGAGTTACACTTTAGCAGTGACATAATTTAATGCTCAAAAGGTTTTTCAAAATTATGGTATTTAACTTTTAGATTTACACAGTGGAAATGATAATGAATTTTCTATTTCAGTAAGAGAGTGCTTCTGCTTCAAATAAAAATTACAAGTGTCATGAAACAATTCCAGGTCTATTTTAATGTCCTTGTAATGAAATTTGTCTTGGGCAATATACCCAGCTTTCAATATCACCTTCTAAATCAGGAAAGCTGATTGCTATACCAGGGTTTCCGTGGGGCATTAAAAAGCATTAAAAGTCATTAAATGAATTATGTCAAAAATAAGGCCTTAAATGTCATTAAAAAGCATTAAGTAGAATTCAAACTGGTATTACAATCAAAAATTCTTGGAAAATATTGACATTGCTCTACTAATTTTACAACAGAAGTTTGTCAAAAATACAAAGAGTCTAGGCTGGAGTCAAAAGTTGTCCGTTGTATCAAATTTTCTATTGAATATGGAAATTAATATTGAATATGTACTGATTTGTGGTGTTTGTAGCATTAAAAATGTTGTATTTGGGCATTAAAATGGCATTAAAAATCATTAAATTTGACTTGCCACTACCTGCATAAACCCTGTATACAACCTATGGCAAATCAATATGTAAAGACGTTTTGCAGAGTCTGGGGAAGAAATACACTTTTCAACTTAGCTTTGTTTTATAAATCAGCTTAAATATAGATTTTCTTCCCTAAATACAAATGTCTCATTGTTACTTTAACTAGGTTTGAGGTTTAGTCTTTGTTTCCAGGGTGGGGATCCTTCAAGCCTCTTATCTGGGTGTGTCATAGCCATCAAACCTCTGACAAAGTGTGGCGTCAGTAAAAAGAAAAAAAAAAAGTCTTCCAATTAGTGCAGTTTGAACATGTCACACTTTGTTGTGGCTGGGCTTTAATCTTTTGCGTGTGTGGCCAGTATCATACGAACAATCAAGTCTTTGTTGTTGTTTTTTTGCACAGGGCACCCATAAGAAGATGCTGGATGTGGCAAACATGCTGGGGCTTTCTAACACGGTCATGAGGCTAATAGAGAGGAGAGCCACTCAAGACAAGCTCATCATGATAGGGGGGATGCTGGCGACTTGTGTCTTCATGTTCTTGGTCATTCGATACTTCGGTTGAACGCCCCCCACTGGACAAGAGCGAGAATGAATCGTGGACTTCGTATTTTTGCCATCCCTAATTAATATGAACAGTGGCACAAAGAGATCATGTGTACTGGCTAAGAATTGTCTTTGTGGTTTGTTTACCATCATTCACAGTCTTCAGTAACAAGATCAAATTCAACTATCTTGATTTCTAATATTTAAGACCAGATCACTGCCACTTGTTAGCGTGCTTTTCCAAAACCACTTTCAGCTGCCACATTGTGATGCTGTAGTTTCTTCTGCCTCCAGTGAACAGCTTGAGGTTTTGTAAAACAGTGTTATTTTCATTCCACTTCAATACTTTATCTTCTTTCAAGTGATTCTCAAACTTGTCAAAGTACCATCTCATAAAATAATACCATCCAAGTACCACCAGGCCTAGATCAAGGCCAAATTGGGTCTGAATTGGACTTAATTATATCTTAACTGGTTGTAAACAAAGTATAAAACACCTAATTAGTCTTAACTTGCAGATGACCAGCTGAAGAAGAGGTACATTTTGAGAACACTGTTCCATACTGTTTATCTCATACTGCATTTTGAGTTTTTAAAATGCTAAAAATGTTCATATTTATCATATTTCAGAAGCAATGTTGATATATTTTAATAAAACTAAAAACACATTTGCATTTGTGTGATGAAGACCACTGCCTTGAAAACGAGGCGCACCATGAGCAGCCCCTTGGAACGCTAAATACCAAGACACTTCTGACAAACATTCAAACTCCAGGTTCTCTGATGCACAAACACGTTAGTCTCACTGTGATGGACCACGTTCAAAATAAATTCAAAACTTATTTTCCAATTTAGAGTGAAGTTAGACTCTTGAATGAATTGAAATGTAAGTGTGCCATCTAGAGGCTTTAAAGTTATAACTTTTCATCTCAAGACTAAAAAAATAGACACAAAATAATATGAACTCAACATTTTATTTGCCAAAACAAGTTTGTTTTTTTAAAAAATAATAGTTGCTACTAACATTTTAAATGTTTTCCTCTGCAGCCTTAACAAGAGTAATTGCGAAATTACCTGGATAGACAGTTGTCCATTCAGCTGGTTGTTCAGTTTCAGTAGCAGTTTTAACCTCTACAATGGTTACAATAGGTTAATCTACAGCAGTTTTATTTACAAAATTACACAAAAGCAAAACAAGGCTCTTCCTAAAAGAGCATTTAGGAAAATAATTTAAAAACGGGAAAAAACAATTATTGCAGTATACTACAATCTTATTGATACATGATGCAAAAAGCATCATTTTCATGTACAGATCAGTGCAATTCGTTCATATAAACTCTTACACAAGAAACGTCAGCTTTCCCTCAGAGTAATGAAGACATAACATCTGATACACCCATTCTCTTCATAACAATGTGATGTACCGTGTTAAACTGAATTTAAGAGGCCATCAGTGATGGGACTTCACATTATACACGCAAGTAGAAATAAGAGTTTGCAGGTCGTCCTGTAATACATGCTTTTACTTGAGTTAATGCGGCTAACCTCTTGCCCTGACATGATTTACTTAACTAGTCAGCCATTGTTTGTATGTATATGTCTTTGGCTGCAAACAGAGAAAATTAAGTAACGGTTTATGTGTAAAACAAAAGCTCCAGTAGTTTCTCATTAAAAAAAGATCTAAATAAACACCAATCTCAGAGGTATCACAAAGCATTTTGGGCATGACCAAAAGAATATACACAGAAAACAAACCTTAACGATTAGTGTCAGTTTGAAAACCCTCTTAGGTGCCGTCACTGTAGCTGTAAAAACTACCGTGACCCGTCTTAAGTCAAAACTATAATGCTTCATGTAAAGTCTGAATGGACTGGTTTGGTAAAAATGTGCCCCCTTCCTCAGGAGCCGTGGTTTGGTGGGTGTTGGAGGTCCTGCCCTGAGAAGATTGGGTGTAGAAGTGGGTGCAGCTGGAGCGCTGCTGCTGCAGCGGCTTGTGAGGGCCGTGGGGTGAACAGAGTGGGGTACAGAGCTGCGTGGGGGACATGATGAAGAGCCAGGGGTGTGTGGTGAAGTGCAGATGCAGGGATGATGTGTATGGGTTGTCCAGAGAGAAAGGCAGTGGGATGGGCATGCATGAGCCCAGCGTGTCCCAGAGAGTGTCCTAAAGAGTGACCCAGAGAATGGGCCAGGGGGGATAGGGAGATGGGGGTCAGGTGATGCTGGGGAATATGGTGTACTTGTGCGAGCTGGGCATGGGCAGGATGTGGGTGGTGTGGGTGTGCGGGGTGGATGCCCATAGCTGCAGCAGTGGCAGCATGGTGCTGCAAGATGGCATGTTGGACTGTGGTAATGGAGTTCCCAGAGGCCACAGACACTGTGGGCTGTTGTATGTGGATCTGCTGCAGAGCTGGGGGTGGAGGGGCCGGGTTCATATTAGCTGCTGCAGCTGCAGCCGCCGCAGCCGCTGCTGCAGAAGGAAACGTCTTCACCTGCTTCGCCAAAAGCTGCTGCTGAATGTGTTGCTGTGCGGCCTGTTGCAGCTTGCTGTATTTCTCCATCTCCTCTGGAGTAAAAGTAATGGGCTGGCTCTCCAATGGAGCCAGTCCATCCTCCTCAGCCTCCAGGCCTTCGTCCTCCAGAGGAGGGGGATAACCAGCATATGCGTGCATTGAAGGCTGCTGCTGCATGTCTGGCATGAGCGGCTCCATCATGGGGTTTTGAGAAGGGTCCTGCTCAGTCTCTCCTTGATATGGACCCATCATCATGGGTGCTTCCTGTTCGAACAGTGGTCGAGGTTCTTGAAGCACCTGGTGCTCTGTTGCAGGCTGCGGTGCCTCCTCTGCCCCAGCTGAGCTCTGGGGCACCTCCTGTACCTTCTGTACAGGTGGAGCAGGGGGTGGAGGGGGAGGAGGGAACTCTCGGATGGGCTCCACCAGGATGACCTCAGTGTCAGCCTCAGAGCCCTTCCCTGATTTGTTCCCCTCATCAGGTCTGGTGAGAGGAATCACTGGCTTCTTTCCTGCCTGGAGTTTACCAAAGAGCGGTAGCATGGCTTTGTTTCCCAGAGTGGGAGGAAGCTTCGGACCAAAGTAGCCCACTGGTGGGTCCTTTATCTTACCCCCAGATTTTGTTCCTGTCGAAGAATCATCTGAGTTTTTCTTAGACTGAACCTTTTCCAGAAGCTGTCGAGCAGTAAGCGTGTTTTTCTGTTCTCCCGCATCTCGTGAGCCGCCTGGTCTCAGCGCCTGTGAACTAGATGAATGTGTGTTGCGGTTAAGGCCTCGTGAGGAGGTTGCCCGTGGTGACTGAGAGCGGTAGATGCGAGAGCGGATAAAGTCTCTACGGTGTGCGTCACTGTCCACTCTACTCCTGCCCCCTCGCCGATGTGGGGAGCCTTTATTAGAGGACGAGGAGCGGCTGGCAGAGCTGCGACTGCGGCTGTAGCTGCGCCTCCAGGACCTGCCGCTGGTGCTGCGGCTCCAGCTGCTGGAGCTACGGGAGCTGCTGCGGTGGTGCCGCCGGTGCCTCTTGTGGCGGCTGTAGCTGCGCGAGCGAGAGCGCGAGTCCTCAGAGGACGAGGACGAGTACTGACGCCTCCTGGAGGATCGTCTCCTTCCTCTGCTGCCCCGCCTTTCATACTCAGAGTCTGACGAGCGTTTCGAATGCCGGTGCCGGTGTCCCTCTGTGCTGTAGTCGCTGTAGCTCTCTGAGTAGCTGCGGCTGCGGCGGCTGTAGCGGCTGCTGGCCCGAGAGGAGCGCTCTGAGCTGCTAGAGTAGGAGCGACTGCGAGAGGTCTGACCCCGATGTCGCCTGCGACTGCTGCCCCGTCGCTCTCCGCGTCTGGATGAGCGGCTGTGGGAGCGGCCTGAGTCCTCGCTGTGGTGCCGCCGATCTCTGGGGCTGGATTTGTGATGGCGCGAGCGCTGGTTTGAGCCCCCATCCTCCTCACTGTCACTGCTGGGAGGTCGACCAGAGGCTGGACTTTTTTGGGCAGAAGTGGAGCAGGAGGCACTTTGTGCTACACTCGAATCCGTCTTTTGGCGCTTGGAGCCACTGTGCTCCTCCAATGTGTTGGATTTATCACTGCCTTTTGCAGATCCTCCTTCCTCAGCTCCAGATTTAGAAGGCACTTCTTTTGTAGCACGTTTTCTTTTTCCCTGTTCAACCCCAGTACTTGCTGTTGCTCCGCTCCCTGTAGTTGGCTGAACAGATGATGCTTTATCCTCCGACTTGACCTTACTTTTATCTTTTTCATCTCCTGCAGTGGCCTCTTGGTCTGGACCTTTATTTTTGCTTTTCTTTCGTTTGTGCTTTTTCTTTTTTTTAGGTTTTTCTTGTGTTTGTTCACCCTCTCCCTCGGCACCTGCTGCAGCTCCTTTTTCCTTTTCTTTATGCTTTGAATGTTTGGATGACTTCTTGTGCTTTTTCTTTTTCTTTTTCTTCTTGGTGACGCCACCTGCAGCCTTCAGTTCATCACCTTCTGGTTGTACGGGCTCTGCCTTTGAAACAGCCTTTTCTTTGTCTGTGCTTGAACCAGGTTTATTAGAGGAATCTGCTTTAATTGTCGGAGCAGTTGTTTCTTGTACCTTTTCTTCAGACGCTTCAGGTTTCGGAGATTTTGACACTTTTGCATTTCGTACTCCTTTGTTGCGGGACAATTTGAAATCAAAGTAGAGGGGATTACAGCTGTAAGACAGAGAAGGCTCGGCTTTTGTAAATTCCAGGAGCTCAGAGGGCCACTGGAGGGTGGTGGTGTCGTCTTTGCTTAAAACAGGGAAGAAGGGCCCCGTGGGTATTTTAGGACCCTGGTCTGAATTGGCTGCCTCTTGAGAGCTGTTTGCTTTTGGTGCAGTGGCAGTAGAGGTAGAGTCAGTGGGTGCTGTGTTGGCTTCACATGGCGGGGGGTCATCATTTTTCACATCTGGCGGTGGAGGCTCGGCTTCAGGCGCCGTTACCTGGGTGCTTTCCTTCTTTTTTTCAGTCGTCGACTGTTTCGAACTTTTCTTTGATTCCTTCTTAGTGGGTTTTGGTTTAGCTTCACTGGGCTTTACCTCATCTGTGTTGGGTTTTGCTTCAGTTGCATTACTTTTAGACTCATTTCCACTGGCCTCTGTCTGTTCAGGGCTAACCTCCGATTCCTTCTCCCCATTCTCTTCTTTGTCTTTGTTTTCCTTGTCTTGCTTGTCTTCCTTGTTTTCCTTGTTTTCCTCGTCTTCCTTGTTTTGTTTCTCGTCCTTCTCTTCCTTGTCTTTCTCTTCCTTCTCTTCCTTGTCTTCCTTGTCTTCCTTCTTGTCCTTCTCTTCCTTGTTTTCCTTCTCGTCCTTCCCTTCCTTGCTTTGACTCTGGTCGGTCGCCTTCATGAACAAAAGGAACTGAAAGTGTGGTTTGACGCGGCAGTGAGCAGGTGGAATATAGTGATAGTACTGAGGATCCTGTCCGCAATATCCTTCCTCCTTTTTCATCATCATCTTCAGCTTGTTGAGTGTGGAGGCGAGAGAAGCCCCATCGTCGGGCTGCTCCACCTCTTCTGTCGGCGCCGCTGTAGCTGCTTCCACTGCCTCACCGCCTTCTGATCCCTGTTTGGGACTATCCGTAACTCCGGCCGGCGTCTCGTCTTGACCCTTTTCTCCATTTTGACTCTCGCCTTCTTCCACAATCTCCTCGCCGTGATCGGTGAACACGGCAGCCGCAGTTTCGAGCTTCACCGGGGCTTTCTTTGCAAACGAAAAGGAGACGCTGACTTTGGATCCGCTGCTTGGGGTCGGGGAGGACGAGCTGTTTTTGCCCAGGGAGAAGCTGATGGTTGAGCCTTGCTTTGGGGAGGCTTGCTCACTTTTGTCTGCGACCGGGGCTTCCAATGTGATTTCGGGCATGTTTTCTAGCGCCATGTCGCTGTCCTCCACATTTTCTCCATCCACCGCTACTGTAGTGGTTTTAAACTTCGGTCCACTTCCAGGAGTACTATAATAAACAGGAAAAACAATTATCAACATTTTGTATAGCTTCTTGAAATACAGGGGCAGTGGACACTCAGGTACTTTGATTGTATTGAATTTAAACAAACTGCAAGTCATTTGTTTTTTGTAAAAAATAGTCCCAAAAGTTTATTTGGGCTTCTGGTGATAAACTGTTTAAATATTTTCCTTAGGTTTTTTAGTATACAGCGACATCTCGTGATCAACTCTGAGGAAGGCTGCGGGAATTGAGCAGTCGAAACTGTCAGGTATGCTGAAAAATCTGGTCTGATCAAAAGGAAAATCTTTAAACCAGGTATCTCCAACCAGTAACTTGTCAAAGGCTTTCTACATTTCTACATACGCTTCATGAGTCATATTTTAGATGCATTTTTGTTGTTCTGAGCAAAATATCTTCAAACATAGCAAAGTATAAAGCAGAAACTACTGAACGATCATTTTGGCAGTCCTAGAGGCCTAGTTACTCGTCTTTCTTTGACATACAAGTAGCTTGCTGCCATTTTTGGCACGCAAAAGTAGCTCACAAGGTAAACACAAGTACAACACGAGGACAGCAGCATAAATTCACCATTTATGCTGCTGTCCAATTGCTGTTTTATTAGTTCTATTTCTATGCATGCCTTATAGTTTTTATAATTCTTAGATATTCTTTTTATTTTGCGTGGTTTATTGTTTATGATTTATCATTAGCAAAGTTTATGTTTCATGTTGCACGAGTACACCGAAGAAAATTCCTATGAATTCCTGTGATTCTGGGACCCCTGCTTTAAACAGTGTGTCAAAACAAGACTTTAAAAAATGACTAAATAGGATCAAAACAAGCTTTTGAATGGAACAAAATTACAATGAGTGAATTTCAGTCAAATTGAAGATGATCAGTATTATTAGTATTAGTGACATATTGTGCTGTCCTACTTAAAATGACTTAATTTAATCATCTACTGTCTAAAGAAATGACCCAACACTTAAAGTTAGAGGGTACTCAAAGCTGGAGGTAAAACGGTTTGGAATCTTCACAGTAAAAGGCGGCATTTCTGTGATCCAACCATAAGAGGGCGCTGTGTGCACACTTACATATCCTGCTGTTTCCTTTGCTCCGCCAAAACGCGCAATCTCCTCAGCATCTTCTCCTGCTTCTTTCCACCTTTCCGAGTGCGAGATGACACATTTCGGGCGAACTCTCTCTGTTTCAACTCTTTCAGTCTCTGCATTTCACAAAACAAACAACTTGGTATCTAGTATGACCATATGTTTCAGCAGAGTAATGTCCCCTGGATTACCTGTTTGTGAGCATGGTCGTAGGAGTTGATGTGGTTGTCAAACTCCTGGTGCTTGGTGTACTGCTTGTCACACAGCTCGCAGTAGAAGTTGGCTCTCAGGTCTTCCAAAGCCTTAGCGATGGCCTTCTCCTTTTCCACCTGGTCCTAAAGTTGTAAGACAAGACAGAGGTGTCAACGGCAGGATTTGCTTAAGCATAAGAAAATATTTACAAGTTTAAGCTGTCAGATGAAACGCACCTTGTATTTCTGTCGCAGTTCTTCCGTATCCTCCTTCTCAACCTCCAGGACCCTTCTCTTCTCTGTGGCATCTTCTGCATAGTCAAGCTACAAAGGCAATACAACCATAGTTTTTATTTAAAACTGTACCAAATCGAAGTAGTTTCTACCCAAAGTGTTTTTATGTCAATGTATGTTTATTTGAGTCTATGAATCAGTCAGAGCCAACTACGTAGGAATATCCCTTGTGCTGAATAACACTTTTTCTATCTTATTCTAGATGACTGAGCTGACAAAATAAGAATATCTATTGTGCTTTTTGAAGGTATTTTAAAATAAAGTCTAATACATCTTGATCATTATCTTCCTAAAACGGCTAAGACTAATTGTCCCTAGGCTGTATTTATGGGTTCTACGAGTGACCTCTTCGTAAGTCCCTTCCTCCCCCTGCTCTCCTTCGCTGCGTAGATGTTGTCAATGCAATGTAAAACCGTGCGACGTGGTGCTCGGAGTGAAGCTTCAGACAATGTTTTTGGTTTAGGGATAAGAGATTAAAAGTTAAGGAAAGCATTTCCTGGATATGCAGAAGCTTTGGGGAACAGGAGATGCTAAAAATAGCCACCGGGGAAGATCCAAAGATTACTCAAACCCAGCCGTGTACAACAACATTGTATAATGTTGCCAGACCCATAAATAATGAGAATTTTGTTCTTTCATCTGTTTAGCCCTGTCTGAGCTGCTGCCACTTGGGCCTATTGGTGTTTTTCCTGATTGTTTTTAATAATTTCTTATAGTATGTGAACTGTGTTTTAATTGTGTGATGTATGTTTTCTTTCTCTGCCCTATTTTCTGTTTTACTACATTTTATTATTGAAATGATTGTTGATAATGCTATTGTTTCTAGGGAGACTATGTCCACCTGTCCAGGGACTGCAGATGAAAAATAGCCTTCTTGGCTAATTCTGGTGCATTTACAGAAATGTTCATTAATAAAATAAAATAAATAAATAGCAAATGTCCTTTATGCTACAGTGATGATACATGATTGACACAGACTTTAAGTAGAGACTCTCTGCTTTAATTTGAGAGTATTCACATCTAAATGGTTCAGGAAAAACAGCTCCTCAAAGTTAATCGGTCTCTTTTTCAGAGGCTCAAAAGTAATGGGACAGAAGCTGAAACACCATCATGATCCACCACTGGACTTTCTGATTGTTTTAACTTGTTCTAATCTATGTTTTGCTTTTTAGTTCAGCACTTTGGTTAACTGTTTTAAATGCGCCCTAGAAATGAAGTTTGAAATGACTTGATTTCATGGCAGAACTGCAGTAAAGTCCTGGCCCAGCAGCTCTGAGGAGCGAACCCAGGACTTGGTGATGCCCATAGGCTCCAGACGTCACACAGTAACTGCCCACAAAATATTTTCAACCTACTATGAAAAATAAACATTTTATGAAGGTTATATGAGGTTATACGACTTTATCCCATTCCAAATACTGAAATAAGGTGGCTTGTTTAAAACTGTTGTAGTTTCTTTGTATTTCACAGAATTTACTGAATTTAAAGTCTGAACTTACTTTGCAGCTCAGTGTTTTCCATTTCAAATCCTGTGCAGGGCCATCACAGCCCAAATCAGGAAAAAGTGTGTCACTGTCCTCATTTTACATACAATGCCGTCTTCCATCATGTAATCATGTAAATGTAGCTTGAAGAACTTTTGCTGAACAGATGAAAGAACAAAATTCTGGTCACTGTCCCAATATTTATGGTCCTGACTTTATATCCCACCTTTAAAGATGTTTTTGGCCATAGGCTTTATTAGATCAAATAGTAGATAGAACGTGAAGAACACAAAGTTGATGGGTGATCTCCGATATTATTCCCAGACCATGTGGGAATTTGCACATCTCCTTGTGGATGGGTGGGATTGTTCCGGGTGCTCAGGTTTTCCTCATCAACAACAGGTTAATTTAGGTGATTGTTTTTGACCATAAGCCTAGCTCAAAATCTGGAGATGGATTCCAAGCTCCATATTACTTTGCAGGAACAACAATATAAGCCTTTTCCTGAATTAATCTAAAAAATACTGATGTCTGCACAGATGAACAAACCCCTAGTCCACCCCGTAGCACCACTTCATACATGTGTGCAAGTATAAAAAGGCCAATCACCTCCATCTCCATCCGTCCCATCCCCATAACGTCCTGTTTGATGATGATCGGAACAGGGTCGGTTCGTCCTGAGGAAAGAAACACAGAGCAAGGTCTCAGTGAAGTTTATAAACTGGGACGGGTGACCAGCTCGGAGACAGCCTGCTTATAGAGCATAGGGTGCTGGGTTAGAGAATTTTGCCTTGAAGTGCAAAGAGACCAGAAAGCTACAGTGAACCAAATACAAGCCATTCTCACAGCTTACTGCGGCCACTGAGGCAGAACGCTTTATCTACACAATTTGGCTTCATCAATAATGCATAGTTTGTGGGTTTTTTTGTATTTTCAGTTTTGGTAGGGAAGAAAATATGCCTTCTTTAGCTGATACAGAAAATAGATAGTACTGTCCTCAGCCCCTCCTGCCACTGTTCACTGCTGCAGTCCTGTTGGACCAGAATGCCGAGTTTATCAAGGACAGCCACAGTGAAGAGATGTGCGCTGGGAGGGAGCGGAGTTGCAACAAGCCTGCGTCGCCTCTGTGACATTACCCGCGAGAGGAACAAAGACCGAGCTTGGCAAGGCTGACCGCTGCAAGTCCCAAATCTCCTCCCTCGCCCAAGCCCACGGTCACTCATAATGAACTCTACTTAAACTATGTTACGCAAGCTGTGAAAAGGGCGAGCTCTGAAGGAAATTAACTGTAGATAAATAAACAAACCAAAGACAACCAAAAAACGAGAATGAAACATTAAAGATCAAAAAAAAAATATCAAATCAAACTACTTTGGAGATTGACACATTGCTTAATCCACTCATAATCAGCCAAACAAAGCAGAGAGAAGGACAGAGTAAAATTAAAAAAGGACACAAGCACTGAACTACAGCAGAGTGACGTCACAGGCCAGGTATCGCCATGGTGACAGTGCAGGGGCATACTCACCTGGACACACGGGGGAGAGGGGAGGGGGAGGGGGTACGGACACAGACAGACAGACAGAGAGGGGAGTCTCATAACAAAATGCATAGAAAATTTGGACTAATCTGCTGCTCCTGTTGCCAGCCAAATACAATAATCAAACGGACTGATTATCAATTCAGTTTGGTTTCAGTTTTTTTCCTCCCACACATATACATTAGTTTGAATTAGTTCAATACGGATGCCATTGGGCAAATGGATGCGTTTCAAGAGAGATACTTTTTTTTTTGGTCGAAATTTTAGTTTCATTATCTTTTTAGTGGGAATGTGTCGATCTCTTTGACTCCATCACAGCCCAATGACATGTCTGAAATCGTAGATGTATGGTTTACTTGTGGATAATGGCTGGCCTGGACTCTCAGGCACACTGCAGTGTTTGACGGGAGGGATCTATGGCGGCATCAATATTAGAGGCATAATTCCACAAAGGAACTGAGAGGAGAGGGCAGATGGTGTACTTTCTGTATCACAAGACTACCTACTGATAAACATGTGCATCAGAGACTGAAACCACAGCAGAGTGGTCTGTAGCCACTGCAGTGGTCTGTGTGAGTAAAGATTAATGAACAATTATAGTCATCCCAAACTATCACCAGTCCTCAAACACAGTGACAATACTTCCACATGACCCATTCCAGTGGAAAAGAAAGGAGACAAAAACAATGTGCATCTAGATCATCACAGGGTGTGAATCACAAGGTTAAAAAACTGAAAACAAACAAAATGACAATGTTCTAGTAGTAATACGTATGCATGATATACAAGCAGCAGAATGAAGACTAATACAGAGAGAATTGGAAGCCTATGTAGCATTGGTGCTCTGATGAGAGGAAAATAAATTATGGGAGAAATCAAAACAAAAAACAAACAAAAGAAAATAAAAAGAAAATAATTCAATTGGGGGATAAAATAACATTTACCACTAAGTTTACCATCAGCACAACATGGGCAGGATCAAATAGCTGTAAAAAAGAAACACCAATTGGTTAAGCAGGAAGATTGAGGCACATAGAGAAGGGAGGGTGGGGTTGGGAGTGTGGCTGTGGGGTTTCTGGGGCAGAACTACAGGGGCGTCATGGAGTCACCCCCGACCCCTCTCATCCCTTCACGAAAGGGCGCGGCGCTTACAGGGATCCTCTCTCACCACTCACTCGCCCAAAAGCCCCGGCCCCCGAGACTGGCTTTGGTTTGGTCCAGATACGAAATGTGAAGTTAATGAACAAGTCATTAACGAAAGAATCAAGAATCAAAGCTAACAGTTTTGGACTAAATGTAAATCAGTTGTGTTTATTATGAAATTAAATGTACTCAAATCGTGGCTGTTTAGATTATTTGTCTCTAGCAACAACCACCATTTTCCCCCATTGATTTTTTTTTTTGCCTCACAAGCAGTTGTCAGCCCAGTGAGCAAATCTCCCTGAGATTATTCATATTTCTTGCTTGCCTGCAGCCAGCAAGTTACGTTGTGGATGTACTTAACCCAGCAGCAGTGATGACATGACACACACAAATGTACCTGAGAAGAAAACCAGAAGGCTTTGAGCAGTGTTTAGAGCGTACTAAGGCGGCAAAATCGGAGGGAAAAAATGTCAATATTTGATGACGTAGTTTGTTTTTCACATTTCAATTCAATTACATTCCTGCCCTTTTGTTTTGGAACAATCGCAAGATGGCAGCCACACTTGCCATGGAAACGGTAACCATTTCCCATCGAGTTTTGTTATAGATTTATATTGGGACCTGTCACTGAGTCACGCTGGCCTTTCATGTTGAAATAATCAAAGGAACAGGTCAGCAAAGCCTTTTAAGCTTCACAGTTCTAACTCAATTTGTGTTTTTTTCCATCATCTACTCCTTTTTCTGGAGTTTTCAAGTATGCAAGCGGGTTATGTGGCTATTCAGTGCGTCGCCATGGTTACGGCCCTCCGAGTGATGTAAATGAAATGCACCCATTGCGACGCCGGTAATTTGGACGATGTGCCGCGCAGCCCACACGCTTCTACCTCCACCTACGGCCCCTCGTTGATGCGCTGCGTTACTTTTCCCGCCGCCGCGAGGACGGCTCACACGACCTTGGTTCCTCCTCCAACGCTGCTGAAAGCCCCCAGGTGAAGTGGCAGGCAGGCAAGGAGTGCACCCCTGGGACAAACATGCTGTGCAGGAGGGTCCAGAAACAGAAGGAAGGGTGGGGGGGTGGGGGGAGGATGGGGGTGTGTGCCCGCGCGTGTGTGAGGAGGGCGTGGGGGAGACATTTTGGGGTCGCGAAGGTGGTGAGGCTGTCCCTGTAAGTTGACTCTTTGGCCCCGGTCAGTAAAAAAACACATACACACACACGCACACACGTACACATGTTTTTGGAGGTAGAGACAGGCAAAACAGGCAAAAAAGGGGTCGAAAACTGTCTACTCAAGCCATTCGGAGCCGTATACAGCCAATCAAAAGATACCCAAATACAGCAGCCTCGGAAAAAGTCAGGGAGGAGAGGTCTAGGATGCGTTGTGGCAATCAAAACTACAGGATGTGATGGCTTCCTAGATCTACCTTGATTTCGAAAAATAGATTTCTTTTCGTCTCGATTTGGACAGAAACACTCACGGTGACTCGAAATAAAGGTTAGGCGATTATGAAGCAGAGAGTATAGGAAGCTGATAGGGGCGATTAGCCTACGGTACACTGTAAAAGGGTGTTACAGTAAAGTCAACTGCAGAGAGGGAGAAGGAAAGCACGCCCACACGTACACATACGGACATACAGAGGGGGTCCCAACAAACCTTACCTAAAAAAAGGGGCAAAAGGGACAAAAGAAGAATAAGAACAAAGTCAATACAGTGAAAAATGGAAAAAAAAAAGAAAAAAAAAAAGGGGAGACAATGTTTTTCAAAACTCTTGTAGCTGGCAGAGAGGACAGGGAAGGAGAGGGAAAAGATGATCTCAGAAAGCTACGTCATGGTATGCTCTTCGCGGCGGTATATTACAGTAGCTCAACAACGGACGCACAACGCTGCTACACGAGTTCTTCTCAAATTCTACTCTTTTGCAGCCGCCTCTTCTGCCAAAACAGCAGCCAGGCAGCTTACATAACCAAACACCAGCAGCGCCGGTGGCAAAAACACAAACAAGACACGGACCCAGTGCCTTCCCATGTCCACCTCGTATCTTGCGCGGGATTTTAATAGAAGCGGTTCACAACCTTTTCTACTGCAAACTCCAAATTATATAAAAAAAGATGCACAATAGGGCTGCATGATTGTGTTTTAGAATTAACATTTGAGAGCCGACTGAGGAATCAACAGCTTAAATACAATAAGCACATTTTTGTAGAGGTCTAAACCACTGGCTTAGCAGATAACTGTTCGGAGTAGATCTGCACATGTTTGAAAAATACTAATTTGTGCACATTTCCAACTAGTTCAGAAGCACTGCCACTTGAGAGAAGGCTGAAATATGAACTGCTCAACTAATACAAGAGTCACATCTATTTTAGAAGGTGTTTGTAGAGGTTGAAACTGGGTTAGCAGCTTTTAACACGCAATAAATCCTACTGGAGATGGATCATTTTGTTGATTTCGAAGTACGTTGTATACTTTACCGAAGTCCTAACTGCAGTCTTTGCAATTCACTTGTGACCATGCCATGTCGAAACATTTGCAAAATAATCTTGCAGCCCTACTGTACAACCGTTGGCTTTCCCAGAGTGAGGCACTGTCCTGGTAAGAGGCCAGACTCGAGGCGGAGCGGGTCATAGCAACCCCACAACAACGGTAACCAAGACCATATATGACCAAAAGCAGCGGAGACCCCGCCAACTATGACATAAATCCCCACCAGTCGACGTAATTCCTGAAGCTTTCCAAAACAAGAGAGTAATGCTGCGCGGAGCTGAAACCACGACACAGACAGGGTTTTTTTTTGTTGCTTTTTTACACTTTGCTAGTTTCAAAAAGTCCAATCCCACGCGTTTGAATTAATACTTAGCAGCCATTTTGTAAAACCATCAAGCACTTCAGTCCAAACCGCAGGCTCGTCATGCATCATGGGATTGTAAATTAAATTCTCAAGAAAGACACGGATGGCAGAGACGGGGAGGGAGGCAATAGCGGCGTAATAATGTTAAGTGGAAATTGGGTTAGTCAGCAGGTCTGAACACAACGCTCTCTGTAATCCCCAGCACATGCTAAATCATTTATGCAATCATTTCATACGGGCTGGTTGGGGTTAGTCATTAGGTGGAGGTCTAGTCTTGCCCAATGATCCAATGATCCATGTTACTCAAAGCTCATGGAGACTTAAAAGATGCGTTTAGAAATGGGCACTGGGAAATTATTAGGGCTGCACAATACAGTGCAAGAAGAAATAGCAATATTCGATAAATGTCAAATGTCAAAACCTGCGATCTAAAATGAAAATAGAAAGCATTAGTACCTAAAACATAGCGGTATCGTGTAACGGGCCCCATCCCTACTGGTGACACGGATAATGTGTCAACCAATACTTCGATAATGATAGTGAGGCAATATATTATGCAGCCCTACAATTTAACTGAATTTAACTGCGTAAACTCAATCAAATTTGAAGCTTCTCGACATACGACAGAAGAAAGCAAGAGAGAAACACAATTTTCATATTCCAAAACGCCTCCTGGGAGAGCCTGCTCTGTTGGCATCGACTTTGCTCGCTCACAATATGATTAGTTAATATTGACAAGGGCATATGAGGCTGTTATGATGGCAGGATGAAGAAAACAAGACAAGCAGAGAGGCTATGAGGAAAGGGGCAGCAACAGGGAAGTGGAGGAGGAGGAGGGCGGGGTGGACACATGCCAGGACTCTGCAGCACTGACTCAGACACAGTGAGCCTATGAGCGCGGTGGGCTAGTGCTAACGAGCTGCTGACGTTAGCCCGAGCAGCCCACACAGCCGACTCCCCGCTCAACAGCCAGTCAATACGGACAAGGCTATCCAATTACGGCTGCCTCAGACCGGTGTACGGCGCTCACCCACTTCCACAGTTTATCGAACCACCATTGAGCGACTAAGAGCCGAGCTAAGACCGCAACGCTTCGGATTCAGGATGCAGCAAGGGTGGAAAAGCGACTTGTAAAATCATCTCTCACTGCAAAAAGTAATGTCATGACATGTATTTTTGTTAAGTGCAAAAATACTTCTATTGGCTGATAATTTTACTTAGTTATGGCCAAAAGTTTACATACTCTGTTAATCTTTTGGCCATTTTTCATAGAACATGAATGATAACACAAAAATCTTTTTTCCCACTCATGGTTAGTGGTTGTGCGAACCCATTTATTGCCAAAGAACTGAGTTTACTCTTTTGAAATCATAATGAAACAAAAACTGCTCAACTACTCAAATGTCCCTGATCTAACATTTACATGAGCTTCAACAAATTGTTCAGGAGCAAAGAAAAACTCACGGCAGCTGAAATACAGGACTCTAACAAAGTTAGACTCTGTGAAAAAAATGTTTGTTTCAAGAGGCACAATATGTAAACTTTCGATCAGGGGCATTTGGCTAGTTTCTAGTTGAAAAGTGTAAACAAACAGGTTTTCTGACAATAAATGGCTTCATGCAACCACTAAACATGAATGAAATAAAGGTTTTTGTGTATGAAATGCATAAGTTTTTGGCCACAACTGTATCTCCTCAAATTAATCTACATATTAACATTACTTATTGCAGTGCTGTTCAAC